>CM023098.1:31492424-31611696 GCA_013103745.1 Gardenia jasminoides
GGACTCACTACTAACTCCCAAATATCGATCGAAATATTCATTCGTAAAGTCATCATTAAAAGTTATTAAAATTACCAATAAATTCTCACAAAATACAAACCCCAAAATTTCATCAAAATTACATTGATAAAAACTCCAAAATACCATAAAGCATCAAATTCATCCATTAATTCCAATCTTATACAAAATGAGGAAATCCTACAAGAGTACTAACTTTCTCATTCCCGTGTCTCACCTCAAACCTAAGGAAAAACAAATTGGGGTAAGCTAACGCCGCTGAGGGCCAAGAAAAGGTGCAAGCACGTAATCAAGCAAGTAGGGAAAGCCAGTAAATTCAGATATAAAGCGTAAATCAATCATTCACTTGTACTATTGCAATTTTCACCAGAGACAGATATCAAGGAATCACTACCGAGGGTCACATTAGACAAGTCTTGAGTTGGGTTCTGAGAACCTCTTCGAGCTCTATCTACGCTGAATATGCAAGAAGAAGTGAGAGCAGTGCTCATACAGAAAAATACGTGGTAGGTAGGATACCTGCTCTCGTGAGCCAATTTCCACCTGCAAGGCTGAGTCCATTCCATTCCAAATGTTGACTCTTCACAACTTAGCAAAGGTAAAACTGTGAATCTCCACTTGGTACAACCTCCGTCCAAGCTTCACCCTCTCTGGCCCAAACCAAACAAGCGGTGAAAAGGGTAAAGCTACAACGAGAAATACCGAAAGCAAGACCTCGCAATAGATCAAGCTCAAAGAACAAGCACCTAAGGTTCACCAAGCTTCCGACCAAGCCCTTGTCGCCGGTCCCAAAGATCCCCAAGAGGTTTGCAGCCCCAGCCTATAACTTTTAAGTCGACGAATCACCCAATCGACATCAGTTCAAGTCAAGTCAAGTAACAAGTCATGTTCATGTCAAGTAGAGGGGAGGACGAGTAAGGAGAAGTACACCTCGCCTCAACAGTTCATATTCAAGCAAACATGTCGTAGTTCAACAATTTATGCACTTGGCACTACCAATAGTCGAGAGAAGTGAGAGCAATTCACGAGATCAATCAAGGTTCTGAGTTCAAGTTTGGATCACTGTAATTCAGCACCACCTCCTAAAATATTTAAAAAGCAATGAAAATAAGTTTCTAGTTTATCCACCAAATCTCATTCAAGAAAATCAAGTTCAATATCTTCTTCCATGAGCAAAAAATTTGAAAAATCGTAACTTGAGTTATATAAGTCCAAATTTCACAAGCTTGGTACCGTTGGAAACATATTTTAAAGTTATAAAACTTTGTAGAAGACACCCGTTAAAATTCTGGGCAGAAATTGTCCAGATTTTGAGAAAAGAACTGCTACAAGCACTCAAAACAGGGCACGTTGGTCGACCAGCCCACTTTGAAAATTCACCAAATATTACGAAAATGAATTGGCCTCTCAAATTTATATAGTTTAAATTAATATATAAGAAGTTTTAAACTCCACCAACGGTACTCAATTCTCACACTCGAGCAAGAAATTATGGCGCTTAAAAAGAGGGATTGAAATTCTAAGATTTTCATTTTTCAGGTTTGTAGGGCAGAATTCGAGGCCCTGTTTGAGTGATGATTTCTTGTCCAAAAATTACCAAATTTGGTACATCAATTCTAATATATATATTCTAGGTTCAAACAAATGAATGTTAAACCGAAATGAATCCAAACAGTGCTCAAAGCTGGGAAAAATTTTCCAGATTAAAGAGGCAGATTTGAAACATCATTTGAGCAATGAAATGGTACTGGAAAAATACCAAATTTTGCTGACATAACCCTCAGTATATGAGCTACATTTATACCAAAATTTAGCTAAAACTCACACAGGAGAGACAGTATTCTAGTCACCCAAAATTTGCTCAGTAAACTACCTCAAACCAGTGAAGTTTTGTCATCTTCTATAAATGAGCTCCTTGGTCATTCAAATCTCCACCATTTGACCTAATTTTCACAACCAAGCTATTATTAAACCTCCTGGCCTAATGATGGTCAAAAATGATGGAAGTTTATATCAATTTTAGCACTAAAACAGCCCAAAAATCTGGACAGCATGCTTTCCTTAAAATTTCCAGATTTAAATCTCAACTTAATACTCATTCTTGCCACAACTTTTAAGGGATTTGTGTGGGACAAATTAACATCTTAAACTTCAACATTTAAGCATCAAATTCAGCCCTTAAACCAGCCAAATACAGCCACAAAATTAAGGAAAATCAGCAATTTTCACCTTCATTTTCTCCTCTCTCCCACTCTTCTTCCTTGAGGTTTCTACCACCATTTAAGCTAACCATTTTCCATATAACCACACACAATGCATCAACAGCCCCAAGTTCATACATAATGGATTTCATAGAGCCCATTTTTCCATCTCAAATCAACACAATAACAATAATAAACCTATCCAAGTTCAAGCTACATAAATGAGTCAAATGAACAAGATGGTTAAGAAGTGTATTACCTCTTCCTTCTCAAGTGAAACCCTAAATTGAATGTGATATGGATGCACTAAGAACCCTCTTCCCTCTTCCAAAGCTCAGCCTCCCTCAAAGTAGGATAGCCTTCAATCTCCAAGGAAATGGTGAAAGATCTTCTCAAGCTTCTTAGTTGCAACAATGGAGGTTTTGTGTTGGTGATTTGTAGAAAACAAGAAGAGAAGAAGATGAAGGGCCTGTTTTGAGGAAGAAATGAAGGGGAAGAAATGGAAAAGAAGAACCGGTTCTATGGAGAAGAAAGAAAGAAATGAGTGGTTGAGGTTAATTCTTGACTTTTGGGCTCTTGTGGAAAATGAAAGAAATGAGGGATAGTTGGATAATTTGACGTAAAACCAATTTTGTCGTATCGGATCAATTCACATGACACGACACTACAATCCCAGTTTCTCTCATTTATATATCCTGAATACATAACCTAACATTTGAAACTTATGTCTAGTAGTCAATCCTAGGCCCGAATACGAAATTTAAACATTCAAATAGTTTAAATCGAAAACGTAGTTTAAACGTGCAAAAATGCATTTTTAATACTTTTCGTGCTGTTACAATTGATATACACCAATCAATAATTCAACCTAATTTAATGAAGTAATTTTTTTTATGAAAATATGGAATTTTGAAATTTTATGAATTAAATTAATGATTAAACAAGGTTTTTAAAATAAAAGGAAGTAATGCAGGGTGTAATTGTAATTAAAATGATCTAAATCAATTATTTAGAAAAATAAATAATTAAACAATTAGGTCAGATGAAAATAAATTTTGGGGTTCTCACATATGGGAACAGAAGTAATATCATTCGAAGGAATTACATTTAGTCAACTATGTGCATATATAAAAAAAGAAGGATTAGCATCATGTAAATCAACTAAGAATGCAAAAGAAATATGGTTCTCAAAACAAAAAAGTAGGATCATTTTAGAAACCTTTGGTATTCAAGGAATTAAATCACCTTCTGTATTAAAAGAAAATATTCTAGAAAAATAAAATATATAGGAAACCAATTCAAAGAATTAGTAATGAACCCTATTATAAAAGGAAATTTAGAAGACAAAAGGGAAAACCTTCTATTACTTGTTGGAAATGTGGAAGACTAGGACATAAAGCAGATCAATGTAAAGTAAAACAAAAAATAAATGAATTATTCAGTTATGATGAAGAATTAAAAGATAAGATAACTGCATTAATGATACAAGAAAAAGAAGATTCAAAATTTAACGATTATAATGATGATTTAGAAGAAAGTTCAGAAGAATGTAATTGCATAGATAAAAAATATATTAATGTTATTACAAAAAGGGAAGATAAAGAATTTCTTTTAGATTTAATAGAAAAATTGATGATACAGAAATAAAAAGAAATTATTTACAAAAATTAAAAGGAATAATATTAAAAGAAGAAAAGTTACCAAAAGTAACAGAACCCTTTAGTATTTCTAAATTATTAGATAGATATCCTTCATAAGGAATAATTAAAAAGGATACTACTCAAACCCTTCAAAAAGAAATAAATGATTTAAAGACACAAGTAAGAATAGTACAAACTGAAATATTAGAATTACAAACTAAAGATTTAAGTTTAGAAACAAAATAACATTATTAAATAGTCAAATAGCTTCTACTTCAAAAATAGATATCGATAATGATAATATAAATAAAATCACACCTATACTTAAATTAGGAGAACAAAAAGAAGAAAAGACTTATATTAATATAATAAATCAAATCACTTAACAAAAATGGTATGGATTAGTTACAATAAAAGTTGATGATTTTCAAGAAACTCTAATTACATTATTTGATAGTGGTGCAGATCAAAGTTGTATCAAAAATTGTATTACTCCACTAAAATATTTAGAAAGAACAAATGAAGAATTAGTTGCTACCAATGGAGAACCAATGCAAGTGAGATATAAATTAGGGATAATATCAAAAACCTCCCCTGAGGTTTCTCTTAATATCACCCTCGGTACCCTAAACTTTTAAAAAATATCACTTACCTCCCTTACTTTTGTTATTTGTGTAACAAAATTTATAAAAATCCCAAACTACCCTTTTGCTCATTTTGCTAAATAAAAATACTCCTAACCACTTTGTTTGTTCAAAAAAAAAAAAAATCACCACGTAAAAAATAATTTCTACTCGTATCACTATATCACAAATCTATAATTCATAAAAATAAAAATAAAAATAAAAAAATAAAAAAAAGATATTTGTAAAGAAATATACTAGTACCAATTTAATTTATATATTTAAAACTAATTCATCATGAGCCATTTTTTTTTTGCCTAACATCTTCACAACTCATCACCCAAGTCTTTAAATTGTACTAATTCATTATAAAAGTCAACTCAAAACAAAGGAAAAAAATCATACATTCATATTCCATATTATCACAATTAGAAAAAAATAAAATTTAATTTATTACAATTTATAAGTAAAAAATTGTACAGCCATACAAAAAAAAAGAATAAAAAAGAATGTTGGATAAACAGAAAAAAGAAGAAAGTGACTTTTGATTCTTTTTCTTTCATTTTTTGACATCCATTTATTTGATATGAAGGTTAATATAGTCAATTTACAATTACCAAGGGAGGTGAGTGATATTTTTAAAACTATAGGGGGCCCAGGTGATATTACGAGAAACCTCAGGAGAGGTTTATGATATTATCCCTATAAATTAACTCAAGGATCAGTATGTATTATGTAATAATAATTATTGTTTAAGACATGTGTTTACTATAGTAGATAATATGTCAAATGATATGATATTAGGAACCTCATTTTTTTTACTCAAATTTATCCCTTTTCAGTAAATATAGAAGGAATTTATGTTAATATCATGGAAAATTTTATATCATTCAAATTCCTAAGTCCTATGAAACAAAGAGATTTAAAGGTACTACAATCCTCTAGCATATATAAGACTATTAATATTATTACATGTACTAAAAATCATATTCAACAACTTAAAAAAGCTAAAAAATATGTTAGAATTGAAGAACATTTGAGAGATCCAAAAATAAGTAATAATATTCAACAAATAGACGAATTAATTAAAAAAGAAGTACGTGTAGATCAAAGTTGTATTAAAAATAGTATTATTCCATTAAAATATTTAGAAAGAGCAAATGAAGAATTAATTACTGCCAATGGAGAACCAATGCAAGTGAGATATAAATTAACTCAATGATCAGTATGTAATAATAATTATTGTTTAAGATATGCGTTTACTATAGTAGATAACATGTCAAATGATATGATATTAGGAATCCCATTTTTTACTCAAATTTATCCATTTTCAGTAAATACAGAAGGAATTCATGTTAATATCATAGGAAATTTTATATCATTCAAATTCCTAGTCTTATGAAACAAAGAGATTTAAAGGTACTACAATCCTCTAACATATATAAGACTATTAATACTATTACATGTACTAAAAATCATATTCAACAACTTAAAGAAGTTCAAAAATATGTTAGAATTGAAGAACAATTGAGAGATACAAAAATAAGTAATAATATTCAATAAATAGAGGAATTAATTAAAAAAGAAGTATGTGCAGACATTCCTAATGCATTTTGGGATAGAAAGAAACATATTGTAGAATTACCATATGAAAAAGGATATTCTAACAAAGATATTCCAACTAAGGCAAGGCCCATTCAAATAAATAAAGAATATTTAGAATTCTGTAAAAAAGAAATTCAAACTCTTTTAGATAAAAAATTAATAACTCCTTCAAAATTTCCATGGAGTTGTGCAGCTTTTTATGTAATGAATTAAGCTGAAAAAGAAAGAGGAGTTCTGAGATTCGTAATAAGCGATAGATAAGGTATCCAATTCCAAATAAAGAGATTTACTAAATAGACTATTCAATGCTAAAATATTTTCTAAATTTGATTTAAAATCAGGATATTGGCAAATAATAATTGTAGAAAATGACAGATATAAAACAAGACGACTTCATTGGAGGAGATGCCTCTCCTCTCTATCGAAGAATTGTTTTCGCTTGAAAAAAGAATTAATTATTTTTGGAGGCATTATTATTATTTTTGTCTTATAACAAGAAATATTTCATGATTTGATTTTATAAATTATAGTAGAGAAGATAGAATGAAGTCACAAGTCAAAAACATACAAAAGTTAACTAAATTCTATGAATCACATTAAGGCTATGCAAATTAACACTAAATTCTAGGATGCAAATTAGAATAAGAATAATTGACAAATTAATAGTCATCAAAAAAACCTAAAACGACAAACTTAAAATAAGTAAAGTGTCCAAAGAATTAGTTATTATGAATTAAAATTTAGTTGCTGCTTTCTTTCCTCTATTGTTAGCTCAATGATTCCATGTCTCTCTTACTGATCTTGATGCTTACTTGATAACCTAAGTATGGGAGAAACTTCATGTAAAAATAGCTTTGTTTGATGTTGCAAGATGGATGAGAAAGAAAGCTTAAAAATCTAGAAATTTGCATGCCTAGACTGCCGGTTTTCTTTTGGGTTGTTTTGCCCTATTTTAGCTCCACCATTTTCTTGGTTTTCTAATGGTTATTTACTACTAAAATGATGGCTTAGATGAGGGCTAGACCCCCTTGTAAAAATGAGTATTTTGGTGCATCAAAAGTTTGGCAAAAGCTTGTGAAAAGTGGAGAACCAAACCTGGAAATTTTTCTTTGATGCTGCTGGTCCAAATTGCTATTTTTCTAGCTCAGTTTTGGACTTGTATTTTCATGGATTCCTTGGTTGTTTTGAAAGCCTAAATGTTGCACTATGTGTGAGTAAAATTCTTTGCAAATGTGAGTTCATTTGGTGTGTCAAAAGCTCTTGAATGTTGGGTTAAAAATCTGGAAATTTTACCTCTTCGCACTTTGCCGAATTGTTGCCCTATTTTTGAAGCATTTTGATACAAATTTTTACTACCATTTTGCTCCCATTTGTTAAAGGAATGTTGCTAGAGTTTTTGTATAAAAATTTGAGTGATTTGGGGCTGATTTGGTTGAACAAAATGTTTGCAAATCAAAGAAAGAAAACCTGGCAGCTTAGTTCCAAAATTTTGCGCAAACTTTGGCCATCTAAAAAGTTACCTTCCCATACGAATTTTTGGCCCAATTTTGTTACACACTTAGTTCACCTTGTGAAGTTTGAGTGTACAAAATTTGGTAATTTTCCAGTGGCATTTCGATGCCCAAATGTTGTCCCAAAGATAGCTCTTCAAATCTGGAAATCTTGCCGTCAGTCAATGTGAACCCCTGTACTTCTATTGGTTGTAATTCCTGACTTGGGAGTCGAAATCGAGCGCCGTCAGTGGCATTTGAAATTAGATTTCACAAACTTTCTAACGGTATAAGACTCGTGCATTAGTTCTTCCCCTATCAATACTAGAGAATTCATAAAAATGACTGATTTCACAGCCTGATTTCCTGTCTTTTGTTCTCTGCTGGATCTTCCAGCTTATCTTAGTCCATCTTGCTCAATGAATCTCCAAGTGAAGTCTTCTAGTGATTTTTAAAATATTGAATCTAGTTTCCGTAGCTTTAAGCCTTGTCCAATTCTGACATATTGAGTGAGTTATGGCCTGAGAAAGAGACTATAGTTGAGCAACTTTGGTGAACTTGGATAGTTGGGTTAAATTTTGAGTTTTAGTCGTTTGGATTGAGTGTGATAGTTCCGTTTTGGCTCAGGTGACCAAGAGGTTGTTGAAGTTGAACCGACTGCCGAAACTTAATCATCTCGCTTATGTGCTTGACTAATTGCATAGGTGAGTGTTCAAGTGCTTGTCTATTTCTGCTTTACAGTTTGCAATTGATTCGAAAAGCATGCTAGTGTGCCTCGGTGAGCGTGTAATTTACCGCACTTACTATTTGATCTGCCTCTAAATGAGCTCAACTGCTTGAATTGTTAATTGCTTGACTGCTTGAACTGCCTGTTTCTGCTTATAACTGTAAGGACGCCCAAACCCCATTGGGAATCCCTTCACCTTGTCTGGCAATAGGGGCTAGGGCGAGGGATGGGTGAACCATGGGTTATTCTTATTTAATTATGTCGGTTGGAATGAGTCCACCGACTATGATATACTGATAGTGGATATTGCCAACCACTATTTAAATTTTTGAATTCGGGCCCGGTCAAGGGGGTGTAAGTAGACGGGAGACGGATAAAGTGGTGAATATGGACTGTGAGAGTGAGTGGTTGACGGAGTGTCAACATGTGACCTGAAATTGATGCTTGTGAAGTGAAAAAGGTAATTACAGAAATTACGAAAATGTGGAGCTGGCCAACTGTATCCTTCAATTTGTACTGTTTAAATGTTTTACTGCTAAATTGACTGTTCTGCTCTCTTTACTGCTTTACTTATTTTTCCGTTTTGTCTTGCCTGTGCATGTTTCTCTTGATCTCACTGGGCTTTGCTCATCTCTTAACTTTGATTTCCTTAACAGGTTTCAAGGCAGAGTTGATTGATCGAGAATGCTAGCTTCCTTGTAGAATTTCCGCATTTTGTATAAGATTGATATACTTTGATCCTGCACTTGATTATATAATGTACTTGGAGTAACCATTGAAATTTTGATGAACTCTTGGAATTGAACTTGATGTACTCTTGATAAGTTGTTGGGCTGTACTTTTGAGAGTTTGGCTTGTGTTTAGTAATGAACTTATATGGTGATTTGATGGATGAATGTCCGTATTTATTTTGGGTTTTGAGTGAGTCCTGACGAGAGTTAGACAGGCGTCCCGCCGGTACCCTTGGGTTCGCCCTTGGGAGAAGTGGGGGCGTCACAAAATTAAAGGAAGTTAACAACATAACTAGAGGGCAAATTAATATAGTTTTAGTTTAAAATTAAAACTATATGTAATATTTTGAAAAGCTTGGAGGGAGGGGGAGAGGAGGCAGCTACCCCTGCCCACTTCTCCTTATGTCCATCGCTCACATATAATAAGTATTTGTAATTAAAACTTTGCTCTCATCTTATTAATGGATACCGAGTAATTTGAATAGTAGTTTCTATAATAGGGAGTATAGGTGGAGGCTGATAAGATGATGAAAATTGTGACAATAGTGCTAATGGTGATGACGCGAGATATCAACTATTTGTAGCAAAAGTATAGCTTGATTGTGAAAAGAAAGAATAAAGTGGTAGGTGATGAAGTCCTGACAGTGGAAGGAAAGGCACTACTAATAATTGGTGAAGACGGTTGGACTACGGGACAGTTGTAGTGGTGGGATGGTTTTATTATTTATTATTTCAAATTTGGTACTTTTGATTTATTCTTTATATTTTTTAATCCTTTTCTCAAAAAATGAAGAAATTAAAAAAGAATTTGGTAGAAATTCAAGTGGGTGGGGCTTGCAAGTTTTAGGCAAAAATTATGTGAGTAACCTATTTTTTCCTTACTAATTAGGGCATATATATATATATATATATATATATATATATAAATTTTCTTGAAAAAAGTATGGCTGGAAGAGTGTTCAATTACCAAAGATGTGCATTTTGGGTTTGTGAGGAATTACAATATTTTATTTTTTGTATGAATGACCAAAATTTAACATCACTAAAATATGATGGGATAGTTGACATGATATTCTTTATATTCTTTATATTATTTGATATGATGAATTGACCAATTCCTTACACTAAAATATGGAATTGATGCTTACGGACATTATTATTGTCATGTACATATTAATACTAGATATTTAGATGCACAAGCAACCAATGTGTACATGATTTTTTTTTTTTAAAGAAAAGTTATATACAACAGAAGAAGGTGATGAATCTATAGAGCAATGCTGGTGTGTACCCACAATTAGTATATATATGATTGCGAAAGATCCTAACGATAAAAATATGTATTGTAGTGTGTCAAAAAATAAATAAATTTTATATTGAAGTGATAAATGGAGACATTTTTTTTCACTTTTATTGTTATGGCAATGAGAATCTCATCCTTTAGAATGGCAAAATCTACTATAAAGAAATTTATAGGTGCTGTTTATGTAAATATTGAAATGATCCTTAGAGACTTTAAAGGAGTTGTACATCAAAAAATTGGATTTGGATGGCACAAGTAAAGAGTTATATTATAGAAAAAATATAATACAAGACAATAAATATTTTTTGAAAGAGCAAATTGGGACTAGAATCTTTCATCAAACTAAATGATAATTATACACATATGTCTCCTCGTATGAAATAGAAGTTGCATTTTTTGTACAAGTTAATAGTAACAATATTGAATAGACAGAATATGTAGCTTTTGTACTGCATTTGATTAATAAATTGAACAAATTATTAAACTACGTATTGTTTTGTATTGTTAGGTATCAAATGATGTGGTATTCTAGTTAAATATTAGTCAAATGTTGCATAGCTCACATTGCCATATTATTATCAAAGACTTTATCTTCTTAAATAACAAGTATATATACACAGACATACATACATGCATGCACGCATTCATATGTATATGCATATACACATACAGAGAAATATACATACATACATACATATGTATATATGTTTGTATGTTTATTTTGCATGTATTAGTGTGGAATGTGATTATTTTTTGTGTGTTTTATATATTGCAAGAGTGAGTATATTAAAGTTTGCATTAAGTGATTAAAATATAAAAAGTTACATTTTCATGGACTAAGTTGCATAAACTTCATATTCTGCAGGTGCTAAATGATTACTAATCATTTGTCACATGGATTAGAAGATGATTAAAATATTTTTACGAAGATCTAAATTTGATATTAAATGAACATAAAGTGTAAAAAAGGAGAAATAAAATGCAACCAAGGATTAAGGAGAAATATACGTAAAAGTGCAGCTGTGAAGTAGTCAACATCAACCAGAAATCCTTTAGAGTTCGCCCCACTACTAGCTACAATACCAACTATAATCAAAACTTAGTTGACTATAGATTTTACCTGCATTCGATGCCAAATAGGAAATAGTGATTAGGGTTTTCCCTAACTGTCTTAACTCTTTTTTCTCCTATTTGTTTTTATTTTTTTAATCTCATAATGTGAGGAATAATTTAGGTAAACTCTGTGGAAATTTAGAAATTTTGATTCTATAAGATCCCTAAAATAAAAAAAAAGGAAGAGGTAGAAATAAAGTAAATAAATAAAATTTATAATGCATAATTCTCACTTTATTAATCACTTTTAGTGACTTTAGAAGCATTTCATGTCAAATGCACTTGGAAAATGAATTTTATAACAATTATTGCTACTATGGTTAATTTACGGGAAAAGTAAGATGATTTTTATAATTTGTGGGATTTTTTTTATACAATTCATTTTATTTGTTCAATTATGAGGACAAGTCTTGCAAGAAGTATTTTCACATGAATAAGAGCCAAATGGTGAGTTTTGATTAGAATTTAAGAAAGTAAAGTCATACTTTGCTTCTTTGACTTCTTGAACTTTCTTTAAACATCAAGAAGCTTAATTAAAAACCAAACAAGACCTCTTAAATACCCTAGGCTGGCCAAAATTCTTGAGAGAAAAAGAAAGAGAGAGAGTTCCATTTCTTAGCTCAAAAATTGAAGAAAAAATTGAGAGAAAATCAAGAACTAGTCCAACCAACCTAGAAACCTTAGAAAATCCAACTTGTAGAAGTGATTTGAAGCTTTGGTGCATCTTCTTGTTGGCTTATTGTGCTCCAACACCAAGTACTTAGAGGTATAAGAAGCTTCATGCTCTAATCTCTTGTTTATATTTATAATTTAAGATCATGTGAAGTGGCTTTAGTTGGATTGTTGCTTAAATGATAAATTGAAACTAATGATTCCTATGAATTTTGTTTAGAAAGGTAACTAGGGTTGGTTTGGGTTCATGACCTAATTTTGGGTAAAATTTGGGACTAGAAACTCTATAATATGTGTAGTGTGTGAGGTAAAGCATGTGAGGGCTTCAAATTTTCCAATTTTATTTTTAAAGTGCATAATAATGTTTTAAATTGTGTTTAATTATTAAAATATGAGTGAATTTATATTTTGTATAATTATTTCCAAATTTAGAGAATTTTTAGTGAATTATTTGCCGGTGCGTGGTTTTGGCCATTTTAAGTGTTTAATCGTGTATCGAAGTGTGAATAGTGACTTTAAGTTGAAACCGAACCTATGTGGAAATAATATATATATTTAAGGTTGATCAGTGTCGAAATGACTCAATACAGTAAAAGTTGGACTGTTGCGCTTTGACGAGACGAAAAGTGGTCTTTTGACCACTTTTCCATAAATTAAGGAAAATGCCACTTTTTGTCTTCTTTAAAAGCTTCTTTCTTTCTTCTTGAAGCTTCATTTTCAGCTACAACTTGGAACACAAGAGAGAGAGAGGGCCGAGACTTAGAGAGAGGAAGAGAGAAGAATTTCCATTTGTTGCTTCTTCCATTTTTCCTTCCTTCACTTTCTTCAAGCTTCAAGGCTTCCTTGAAGGTCTCATCCTTGTTTCTTCTTCCTCCATAGCAGCCGAGAGAGAGAGAGTGAGGAAAGGGGGAGAGCCGAAATGAGAGAGAGAGAGAAAAGTGAAGAAAAAGCTTAGGTGAGTTGGGTTGATCTTGTTCTAGAGCTAATTGTGGGAAGATCATCTTCAAGGCAAGGAGATCTCGAGCTAAGATTGGAGCTTTTGGGGTTGTTGAGCTTGGAAGAGTCAACTTTGAGAAGATATCACAAAGCCTCGGTGGATCTTGTCAGATCTAGTCAGATCTGAAGGTATAAAACTTGAATCTTGTGAATCTAACTTTAATTAGTGTTAAACAAGATAGATCTATGGTTTATTATGCTAGAAAATGCTATATTTGGAATGTTGAAGTTGAGCTCTTGAAATCCCAATCTAAGTAGCGGACTTGAGGTGACCTTTAGGTAGCAGACTTGAGAACTTGACTGTGGCTTGGTTAATATTTGTGAAATTAGTTTATTCTATGGTTAGAAAATAGGATCTTATTGTTGAAATTCTTGAAGGAAAAGCATGTGAAATGGCCGAACATATGCCTGGCAATTTTTGGATGTTTGATTTCGAAATCTTGTGAGATTTCTTGAAGAGATCTTGCTTAAGTATACATGTAATATGTTCATTTGTGAGTATGTGCTTTTGTGAATTAAAGACATGGATTTTAAATAAAGAAAAGTAAAGCTCTTCATGAACTTTGGAATAAAAAGTGTCGATTGGTTAGATTTGGAAGTTTTGAAATGTTTTAGTTAATGTTCATAAATTTAGTATCTATAAAGATTTGGTGGGAGTTGTTTTAAAGTTTGAGTTAGACCTGGAAGAGTAATTTTGATATGACAAGTCTCGTATAAGTTTTACAGTAAAGTGAATTTGGAGATAGTGTCTGTGAGGGCCTCAAAATTTATTTTTTTAAATGTTGTTAATAATTATTATTTTAAATATTGTTAATATTATCATTAATGTGTTTGATTATTTTAATGTCATGCTCAAACAAATTTTTCAAAAAAATTTTAAATGGAAATTCATTTTTTTTATTTTGGGAACCCAATTTCTATTTTGCACTTATTTCCTCATTGATTTTCAATATTCTGTTTGTTTTATTTTAAGATCTGCCCTGTTTGCGTCAATTGGTGAGAAAATGAGAAAACACGTTTTTCGAGGTAAAAATTCGGGCCGTGAGTGAAGAAGCGATGGAGAGTAAGGATGATCACTCGTAGGTTAGGAATGCAATCAAGTGACTAGAAGTGAATTAATGAGAGAATATAATTAGGGTTTTGAAACTTTAGTTAAATTTGGATTAATCTCCTTAAACTAGGATTTTAATTAGCCATTGTTTCTTCCAATTAATCCACTCCAATTCACTTCAATTTTCCTCTTCCTCTCTCTCTCCTAACCGAGATTATCCTCTTTAATCTTCTAGCTAAATTAGTCATTCCATTCCGTCCAAATCAAGATGCAAGACTAGAAATTCAAAGGGGGACAAATTTCCTTGAATTGAGGCTTTATGTCTTGTCAAAATTTTGTGTCAAGACAACAAAGTCTTCCCTTCTTCCTCTTCCATTTTCAACCGGTTACTCTTCCTTTCATTCCTTAGCAAAAATAGCTCTTCATTTTCTCTCCAAGCTCTCTATTTCAGCTAGCCTCATCCCCTCATTTTCCTCCCAAAGAAAACCCTCTTTTTTTCCTTTCAAAACACTTGCTTAGAAGACTTGAAGCCTTGGAGTACTTAAAGGAGAGGACTGGCCGAATCTTAGTGGTGGAAAGGGGAGCTTTAGGTGGTGGATTTTGGGCTTCCTAACCTTGCTCAAACAACTAGAAGAAGAGGTAATCTTCCTACACTAAAGATGGGAGCTTTAAGTTTGATTCTTGAAGTTTAGTTCTTAAAGTTTAATTGGGTTGTATTTGTTGGCTATGGTTGTTGAGTGGGCTCTTTGAATCCTAGTAGTGCTAAATGATGAAATGTGAACATATGTTGGAATTTGTGGTTGGAAATTGAAGGAAAAATCTCAAGGGAAAACCGGGTAAGAGAGAGAGGAAATGGAGGTTGAAATTTGCTGATTTTTCCTTAATTTCGTGGCTACAATTTGTAAGCTTAAGCGCTGATTCTAATGCTTAAATAATGAGCTTTAAGTTGTTAATTTTCTCTACAAAAAGCCCCTCAAAAGTGATAGTAAGAAAGGCAAGAGAAAATTCTGTTTTGGAAGCTTTAGTGTTGGCCGAAAATCTTGCTATGTTTCCCCTGTTTTGTGGCAGCGTTTTTGCAAGCTTGAAAATTAAATGTGATGTTTAAATGTTGAGGTTTAAGTTGTTAATGTTTCCCACAAAAAGCCCTCTAAAAGTTGTAGTAATAATGGTTGATAAATTGGAAACAAAATCTGGAATTTGGAAGAAGCTTGCTGTCCGAATTCTTGAGTTGTTTTAGTGCTAAGTTTTGATCTAAACTTATATCATTTTTGACCATCATTCGAAGTTTTTGGCTAAATTTTGGTGTGGAGATAATCTACATATGGTAGAGTCAGTGTACCAAATTTGGTTATTTTAGAGTAAGAATTCGCCACTCAAATGAGGCTCCAAATACTGCCCTATAAATCTGGATTTTCAGAAAACACAGAATTTTGAACCTGCCTTGTTTGGCAGTTATAATTTCCGGCTTGAGAGTTGGAATTGAGTGCCGTCGGTGGCGTTTGAAACTTGATCAATAGGGCTTTAAACTGTGTAAATTTCAGAGGCCAATTCGTTTTTTACAATTTTTGGCGAATTTCGAAATTGAGCTGGAAAACCAGTCTAAGCTGTTCTGTTTTGTACTGTAGCCGAACTTAACACAAAAATGTGGGCAATTTTTGTCCAGAATTTTATCATGGTGACTTCTACAAAGTTTTAGAACTTTAAATGAGGTTTCCAACGGTACCAACCTTGCAAAATTTGGACTTAGACAACTCAAGTTATGATTTTTCAAAGATTTCTACTCAAATAGGAAGTTTATCGAACTTACTTCTTCTTGAACTAAATTTGGTCGGTGAACTAAAAAACTTATTTCCGTTGTTCTTTAATTATTTGAGGGAGTGGTGCTGAGTTGCGGAGTGATCAAAACTTGGATTCCGAACCCTACTTTGGTGGTGAGTTTCCAATGCATGTTAATCACTTTAATTGAATATCTTTGCGTGAATGTGTTAAATACGTGAACTTTGAAAGTGTTAAACCACTCACTTAAGGAGGGTATACTTTATTGCCCTCTTTTAAGTAGAGTTGGTGACCTAATTATTTTGCATGAATATATACACACTAGTGGAGAAAGTGTGTATAAAGTGTTTATAAGACTATTCTTGGCCGCGTCCCTTGAGTAGTAAGTGTTAAGTGTTAGGATTGCGGGCCCGGTAAAGGGGGATGTTCGGTGGAAGGAAATGATAGTAAAGAGTCGTCTACATGGATTGGAAAGTCGACGGAGTGTCGATTACGTGAATTGAACGTGCGAAATGGACTTGAGCTCCTGAGAGCTCCCGTATCCTACTTGTGTGTTTTGTGTTTCATTTACTTGTTTTAAATATGTTATTTATCATGCTTTATGCCTGTGCATGATCTTTTGGAAATTCACGAGTTTTTAGCTCACCCCTGTTCCCATTTGTTTTTCCTTAACAGGTGACGAGAATCCAGAGACCTAGATAAGTCTAGAACTTATTTTTTTGGGTCTTTCGTCACGAGTGTGGAAGAATGAATTGTATATTCTTTTGGTTTTGTAAATACTTTAACTCACAGGATTGTATTAGACTATGACTCGAGACTTTACGTGCTTTTGAGTTTATGACTGTACTTTAAGCTTAAATATTACTTTACAGTCTCACTTTTGATATGAATTTTAGATTTATCCTTTAGCGTTAGTATTTTCGAATGCTTGAGTCCTGGCGAGAGTTAGGCAGGCAGCCCGCCAACCCTTTGGTTAGCCTTAGAGGGAAGTGGGGCTGTCACAGTGTCTAGGAAGTATATCGCTGGAGCACTTTATATTAATTAATATAACATTTTTTGAAAAGAATCATGTATGATGTTTTATCATTTGAGATGAATATTGTTTTCAAGGGGATTTTGGAAAAACCTTAATTACATGAAGGAATAAGTGTATTTAAACTTGATTTTCAAATGAGAAAGTCAAACTTATCGATTCCCCTTATTCGTTTTAGGAAGTGCTGAAGACTTTGGAACTAAGCTAGCTTTAGAGTCCAAATCTTGATATTTTGGTGAGTTTCCATGTCTGTTATGTGCTTATGTGAATTTAATTCGAACTATGTGTAGTTAAGTGATTTGATGTGGAAATACGATTCTTTTTATCCATCAAATGGAGTGGTGTGTACTTTACCACACTTACTCCTATTTGAGTGGAAAATTTTTAAGATTGCTATGATGTGACTTAAGAGTGTTGATGTGAATTGTTGTGCATGAAAAGTTTGGGAATTCCCAAGACCTATCGGCAAGTCATTCGACTCGTGCTGTAGGCTAGGCCTAGGCCGAGGAGAATAGAACTAGCCATAGGAAATGCTATGTGATGTGATGTGTGCTCTGGACTTGACGAAAGGGCTTGTCCATTATGGAGAGCAAAACACAAATTATGTGATAAACTATGTGATCACTTATGTGAACAAATTATGTGACAAATTATGTGTGGAGTCGGGCGCGAAGGGGGTTTGGTGGAGAAAGGAGAAGTGGAGTTCTACATGGACTATGTGAAAGTTGACGGAGTGTCAACTACGAAGAACGTGATCAAGCATCGTGGACCCTGGCTCCTGAGAGCCCTCGTATCCTACCCTTGTGATGTTAAATGCTTTCCTTATCTGTTTATTTCCAAGTTTGTATTCCAAGTGAAATGCTATATGTGCTAGTTGTTCTGCATGCCCTGTTGGGGACTCACTGAGCTTTTAGCTCACCCTTTTTATTTTGTTTTCCTCAACAGGGACTGGAAACCCAAGTGGAGGTGTCAACCCTTAGAAGTAGGGTTTTCTTTTGTATATATTTTGTGGAAATGAAAGTTATCTGACTTTGGATTGTTGTTCTAAGAAACTAGAACGTATGTGGAAAGTTCTTTATGTACTTTGGGTTTGTAATTTGAAATGTGAGTTTGTAAGTTGGGATGATGTACTTATGAATTATATTTTGAGGTTTGGATTAAAAATAGTGTTTTAGCTTGAAGTATTAATGATTGTTACGGAGTGAGTCCTGGCGAGAGTTGGGCAGGCGACCCACGGATACCTTGGGGTGCGCCCCAGGAAGAAGTGGGGTCGTCACAGGTGGTATCAGAATCTAGGTTTGATTAATTTGGGTATAGTGAGAATTAGTGAGATTAATTGAGAGTTCAGTAGGTTAAGAATAGAAAGTTAAGTGATTGTTATTGCTTATGATTGAGTGTTAATGAGATTTAAGTTCAAATAAGTTCTAATGGGATTTATTTTGTAGGTTATGGCTTCTGGTGATGGTGATGATGCTATTCCGAGAGATCGACAGCCTATAGTGACATATCGACCCGGGCCTACGGGTGGTCGCAGGGCCTACAACCCTAGGACGAGACCTAGGCGTGATTGTGATTGTTGGAGGACTCATGCCTACCCTGATAGGGTAGTCTTGGCGATCTATCATGAGAGGAAGGTCCTGACTCGAGTTACTAGAGAGCTTCGAGAGGAAGTGGACCAATTGCTGATGGAGACACAGGATCAGGCTGTGAAGATCTGTGAGCTAGAGGAGGAGGTTCGCTTGGCCAATGAGTGAGCAGCTAGAGTGGTGAGAGTGGCACGAAAGCGAGTTGAGGGCATAGCCGCTGAGTGTGAGGCCTTGATGGAGGGAGTGGTTGAGGCTAACCGAGTTGGGGAGGCTTATGTTGATCAGCCACCTACTGACGTAGACATGGGAGGAGATCACCAGAGTGAGTTAGAGGGAGAGGCCGCTATGGCCGAGGGGGATCCCCAGTATCTGGAGTCCGACCCTTCGGAGAGTGCTTCCACGGAGTCTTCCACTTTTGAGGCTTGATGGGCTAGGCTAGTATGAAAATTGGATTTTGTGAAATCTCTAGTGTCATAGGATGGGTTCTCAATCTCTGTGGTTGTGTGCTTACGAATCTTTCAATTATTGTACTTTTGATTAGCTGTATATGTGAATTTGATGTGAACTGTGTGCACTTTTGTTAAAAGCATGCTCCTTGGGTATACACCTGGCACTGTTATAATGTGAGTTGTGTAAATAAAGTGTTTTGACTAATTTTTGAAGTGGTTTCTCTAGAAATGCATTTATTTTCTTCTGCTTACTTTAAATTGTACGCCTTCTATAGAATTATGGAGGTTAGAAGAGGCCGAGGATGTGGGTGAGGGACTAGACTACTTCAAAATATCGGAGGTGATCGTGAGTCGACCGTTGATCAAAACCAAGGGGCTGGGGTTGACTTTGGAGAACAAATGGTTACAACCATTACTCGAATAACTGAGATATTAGATCGTCTGGCGGGCCAACAAGGCCCTGGCCCTGAGCAGCAACCTGTCCATCTAGGGGGTGATGGGGATAGAGCTCTAGAGAGATTCCAGAAGTTTAACCTACCAAAATTCCTTGGGGGAACTGACCCTGAAACTGCTGAGGGTTGGATGGAAAGAATTTCAGACATTTTTGCTGCACTAGACTATACGGAAGAGAGACAGGTAACCTTCGCTGTGTTTCAATTTGAGGGAGCTGCCCGGTCATGGTGGAACATGATAAGGGCTAAGTGGGATAGAGAACAGACCCCTAGGACTTGGATGAATTTCACTAGGGAGTTTAATGCTAAATTTGTTCCCCCATTAGTGCAAGAGAAGAGGGAAGATGACTTTCTTAGGTGTAGGCAGGGATTGTTGAGTGTTGTGGAATACGAGGCTCAATTCACCAAACTATCACGGTTTGCCCCTGAGTTAGTAGCAACAGAACAAAGAAGGATAAAGAGGTTTGTGCAGGGGTTAAATGTTGAATTGCAAGAAAGTTTGGCAGCTGCTCAAGTAAATAGTTTTAGCGAGGCTATGGAAAAGGCCCAGAGGATTAAGGGAGCAAAGGCTCAAGTGAGAACTTTTCATGCGAGAAAGAGGAACGCACCTAGCAGTAGTCATGGACCAATGAGTGAGGGTGCTTCAGCTCCTAAATTTGGAAGAGGTATCGGCAGAAAAATACTTCTGGAATGTCACGAGGGTCAATAGCAAGGGGAGGAAATACTAGGGGCGCAATGTCAAGGGGAACTGTAAGTGGGAGGGGACCACCGAGAAGTGTCTCTTAGGGAAGTCAAGCTTCCACTCCTAGTATTTTCTGTGGGTTTTGTGGAAAGTCTAACCATACTGAAGATAGTTGTTGGAGAAAGACAGGAGGATATTTTAAGTGCGGAAGCACTGAGCACCAATTAACCGCTTGCCCGATGATTCAAAAGGAAGAAGTGTCTAAGCAGTCAAGCAGACCAGCCCCCAGTCAAGCTAGTGCATCTGGGAATCGGCCACGAGTTCCAGTTAAAGTATATGCTATTGATCAATAGCAAGTCCCCGACCCCACTGAGGTGGTGGAAGTTACCATCCCTGTTTTCCATCGTTTAGCTAGAATTCTAGTTGACCCTGGTGCATCGCATTCATTTGTAAATCCTGCCTTTTTAATTGGGGTAGATATCAAGCCTGTTAGATTACCTTACGACCTAGAAGTTAGGACACCCACGAGAGAGCAAAGCCTAGTTACGAGTTAGGTATACAAGAATTGTGATATTTGGGTAGGAGAGAGGAAGTTAGTGGTGGATTTGATAAGTTTGGATATAAAAGGTTATGATGTCATCATAGGAATGGATTGCTTGGCTCATTATCATGCCAAATTGGATTGTAGGGCGAAAACTGTGGAATTTTCTATTCCTGGAAAGACTACCTTGAGACTTGATGTAAAAGGGAGGTTAGCCTCGTCTGCTCTCATTTCTGGAATTAAGGCTAGGAAATTGTTAAGTAAAGGGGCTCACGGTTACCTAACTTTTCTTATAAATCCTCCAAGTGATAAGACGAAGTTGGAAGAAGTACCAGTTGTGAAGGATTTCCCAGACGTTTTCCCTGAGGAGTTAGAGAACTTACCTCCTGAATGACTGGTAGAATTTAAGATTGATTTGATACCAGGAACAGCTCCAATCTCAAAAATCCCATATAGAATGGCCCCGGCGGAACTTAAGGAATTGAGAATTCAATTGCAAGATTTGTTAGAACGGGGTTTCATTAGGGAAATTGATTCGTCTTGGGGAGCACCTATCCTATTTGTTAAGAAAAAGGATGGGAGTTTGAGGTTGTGTATAGACTATCGAGGGTTCAATGATGTGACGATAAAGAATAAATACCCTTTGCCACTTATTGATGAACTATTTGATCAATTACAGGGGTCAGTAGACTTTTCCAAGTTGGATTTGAGGCAAGGGTACTATCAATTGAGAATTAGAAAGGAAGATGTACCGAAAACTACATTTAATTCAAGATATGGACATTTTGAATTTGTGGTGATGCCCTTCGGATTAACGAATGCCCCTGCTGCGTTCATGGATTTGATGCAACGAGTCTTTAAACCTTATTTGGATCAATTCGTAGTTGTGTTTATTGATGATATCTTGGTATACACAAAGACTTCGAGAAGATCATACTTAATATTTAAAGATAGTGCTTCAAACCCTGAGAGAACATCAGCTATATGCTAAGTTCAGCAATTGCGAGTTCTGGTTAGAGGAAGTGTCCTTTTTGGGACATAGAATTTCTAAGGATGGAATCTCTGTAGACCCTGCTAAAGTGGAAGCTGTGACTCAATGGAAACAACCGAGAAACCCTACTGAGGTTAGAAGTTTCTTGGGTTTAGCGGGGTATTACCGACGGTTTATTCAAGACTTCTCACGGGTTGCTGGGCCTTTAACCGATTTGACCAATAAGCATGATAAGTTTATTTGGAATTCTAAGTGTGAGGCTAGCTTTCAGGAATTGAAGAAACGTTTAACAATGGCTCCTGTGTTGACATTGCCAAATGGGAAAGATGGCTTTGTAGTTCACTCTGATGCGTCAAAAGAAGGATTAGGGTGTGTTCTGATGCAGAATGGGAAAGTCATTGCTTATGCTTCTAGGAAATTAAAACCTCATGAGCAAAACTATCCAACACATGATTTGGAGTTGGCTGCAGTCATTTTTGCATTGAAAAAGTGGAGACATTATCTTTATGGAGTGACATTCAAGGTTTTTACCGATCATAAGAATCTTAAGTACTTGTTTTCTCAAAAAGAGTTGAATCTGAGACAAAGGTGATGGGTAGAGTTCCTTGAGGATTATGATTGCACCATAAATTATCACCCTGGGAAGGCTAATAAAGTAGCAGATGCACTAAGTCGAAAAGCTCAGGTAGCAGGGTTGATGATTAAGGAATGGGATATGTTAGAAAGAGTTAGTGAATGGAATCCTCGTTTGGAAAGACGGAAAATCATATTTGGGAATTTAGTGTTGAGATCTTCAATACTAGAATGCATTAAAGAAGCTCAAAAGGGAGATCCTGGAGTACAAAAATGGTTGAATAAGGTGAGTCAGGGAGAGACATTAGATTTTAAGTTAGGGCCTGAAGGAGTTCTGAGATTCCGAGATCGATTGGTTGTACCGAATAATGAGGAGTTAAGAAAAGAAATCTTGGAAGAAGCACATCGATCTAGATACGATCCACCCTGAGAACAACAAAATGTTTCAAGATTTGAGAAGGTTGTATTGGTAGGATGGTTTAAAGAAAGATGTGGCAAAATTTGTTCAAACCTGTCTTGTGTGCCAGCAAGTTAAGGTTGAGCATCAAAAACCTTCTGGAATTTTGCAACCTTCAGAGATACCTGAGTGGAAATGGGATCATATCACCATGAATTTTGTGACTGGGTTACCTAGGAGTCAAAAGGGGCATGATGGAAGATGGGTGGTAGTAGACTGACTCACTAAAATTGCACATTTTCTACCAGTGAGTATGAAATTCCCTCTGGAGAAGTTAGCTCGACTGTACTTGGATGAAATAGTGAGATTACATGGGATTCCGTAAGTATTGTTTTCGATAGAGATCCAAGGTTTGTCTCTCGTTTCTGGCAGAAGTTACAAGAGACTTTGGGGACTAGAGTAAATTTGAGCACCGCATACCATCCCCAAACTGATGGTCAATCTGAGAGGACAATACAAACTCTGGAGGATATGTTGAGGTCATGCATGTTAGATTTTGGGAAAAGTTGGAACCCACACATGCCCTTAGTTGAGTTTGCTTACAATAATAGTTATCACGCCTTAATTCAAATGGCCCCGTATGAAGCGCTTTATGGAAGGAGGTGTAGGTCGCCAATCCATTGGGATGAAGTAGGTGAAAGGAAAAGTCTGAACCTGACCACTATTCCTTGGATTGAAGAGGCTTTTGAGAAAGTGAAATTAGTCCGAGAGAGGCTTCAAACCACACAAAGTCGATAGAAGAGTTATGCTGACAATCGAAGAAAGGATTTGGAGTTTGAAGTGGGTGATAAAGTTTTTCTGAGGGTTAAACCCATGAAAGGGGGAGTGGTATCTAAGAAAGGGAAGAAACTGAAACCAAGATATGTAGGTCCATTTGAGATTCTCAAGCGAATTGGCAAGGTAGCGTACCAGTTGGACTTACCCCCTAGTATGTCTAAGATTCACAATGTCTTCCATGTTTCCATGCTCAAGAAGTACCATCCCGACCCTAGCCATGTGCTACAGTTAGGAGAAATTGAAGTGGACGAGTCACTGACCTATGAACAGTGCCCTGTGAAAGTTCTCGATCGAGAAGTGAAAGACTTGAGAAATAAAAAGATCCCTCTAGTTAAGATTCTTTGGAGAAATCATGAGATCGAAGAAGCTACTTGGGAATTAGAGGAAGAAATGCAGAAGAAATGCTCAGAACTATTTGTACAGAAAGGTAAGGAATCTTGAGGACAAAATTCTTTTAAGGAGGGAAGGATGTGAGGGCTTCAAAATTTCCAATTTTATTTTCAAAGTTCATAATAATGTTTTAAATTGTGTTTAATTATTAAAATATGAGTGAATTTATGTTTTGTATAATTATTTCCAAATTTAGAGAATTTTTCATGAATTATTTACCGGTGTGTGGTTTTGGCCATTTTAAGTGTTTAATCGTGTACCGAAGTGTGAATAGTGACTTTAAGTTGAAACCGAGCCTATGTGGAAATAATATAGAGATATATTTAAGGTTGATTAGTATGGAAATGAGTCAATACAGTAAAAGTTGGACTGTCGCGCTTCGACGCGACGAAAAGTGGTCTTTTGACCACTTTTCCTTAAATTAAGGAAAAGGCCAATTTTGTCTTCTTTAAAAGCTTCTTTCTTGCTTCTTGAAGCTTCATTTTCAGCTACAACTTGGAACACAAGAGAGAGAGAGGGCCGAGAGTTAGAGAGAGGAAGAGAAAAGAATTTCCATTTGTTGCTTCTTCCATTTTTCCTTCCCTTCACTTTCTTCAAGCTTCAAGGCTTCCTTGAAGGTCTCATCCTTGTTTCTTCTTCCTCCATAGCAGCCGAGAGAGAGAGAGAGTGAGGAAAGGGGGAGAGCCGAAGTGAGAGAGAGAGAGAAAAGTGAAGAAAAAGCTTAGGTGAGTTGGGTTGATCTTGTTCTAGAGCTAATTGTGGGAAGATCATCTTCAAGGCAAGGAGATCTTGAGCTAAGATTGGAGCTTTCGGGGTTGTTGAGCTTGGAAGAGTCAACTTTGAGAAGATATCACAAAGCCTCTGTGGATCTTGTCAAATCTAGTCAGATCTGAAGGTATAAAACTTGAATCTTGTGAATCTAACTTTAATTAGTGTTAAACAAGATAGATCTATGGTTTATTCTGCTAGAAAATGCTATATTTGGAATGTTGAAGTTGGGCTCTTGAAATCCCAACCTAGGTAGCGGACTTGAGGTGACTTTTAGGTAGTGGACTTGAGGACTTGACTGTGGCTTGGTTAATATTTGTGAAATTAGTTTATTCTATGGTTAGAAAATAGGATCTTATTGTTGAAAATCTTGAAGGAAAAGCAAGTGAAATGGCCGAACATATGCCTGGCAATTTTTGGATGTTTGATTTTGAAATCTTGTGAGATTTCTTGAAGAGATCTTGCTTAAGTATACATGTAATATGTTCATTTGTGAGTATGTGCTTTTGTGAATTAAAGACGTAGATTTTAAATAAAGAAAAATAAAGCTCTTCATGAACTTTGGAATAAAAAGTGTCGATTGATTAGATTTGGAAGTTTTGAAATGTTTTAGTTAATTTTCATAAATTTAGTATCTATAAAGATTTGGTGGGATTTGTTTTAAAGTTTGAGTTAGACCTAGAAGAGTAATTTTGATATGACAAGTCTCGTATAAGTTTTACAGTAAAGTGAGTTTGGAGGTAGTGTCTAGGAAGTATATCGCTGGAGCACTTTATATTAATTAATATGACACTTTTTGAAAAGAATCATGTATGATGTTTTATCGTTTGAGATGAATATTGTTTTCAAGGGGATTTTGGAAAAACCTTGATTACATGAAGGAATAAGTGTATTTAAACTTGATTTTCAAATGAGAAAGTGAAACATATCAATTCTCCTAATTCATTTTAGGAAGTGCTGAAGACTTTGGAACTAAGCCAACTTTAGAGTCTGAACCTTGATATTTTGGTGAGTTTCCATGTCTGTTATGTGCTTATGTGAATTTAATCCAAACTATGTGTAGTTAAGTGATTTGATGTGGAAATACGATTCTTTTTATCCATCAAATGGAGTGGTGTGTACTTTACCGCACTTACTCCTATTTGAGTGGAAAATTTTTAAGATTGCTATGATGTGACTTAAGAGTGTTGATGTGAATTGTTTGTGCATGAAAAGTTTGGGAATTTCCAAGACCTATCGGCAAGTCGTTCAACTCGTGCTGTAGGCTAGGCCTAGGCCGAGGAGAATAGAACTAGCCATAGGGAATACTATGTGATGTGATGTGTGCTCTGGATTTGACGAAAGGGCTTGTCCATTATGGAGAGCAAAACACAAATTATGTGATAAACTATGTGATCACTTATGTGAACAAATTATGTGACAAATTATGTGTGGAGTCGGGCCTGAAGGGGGTTTGGTGGAGAAAGGAGAAGGGAGTTCTACATGGACTATGTGAAAGTTGACGGAGTGTCAACTATGAAAATCGTGATCAAGCATCGTGGACCCTGGCTCCTGAGAGCCCCCGTATCCTACCCTTGTGATGTTAAATTCTTTCCTTATCTGTTTATTTCCAAGTTTGTATTCCAAGTGAAATGCTATATGTGCTAGTTGTTCTGCATGCCCTTTTTGGGACACACTAAGCTTTTAGCTCACCCTTTTCATTTTATTTTCCTTAATAGGGACTGGAAACCCAAGTGGAGGTGTCAACCCTTAGAAGTAGGGTTTTCTTTTGTATATGTTTTGTGGAAATGAAAGTTATCTGACTTTGGATTGTTGTTCTAAGAAACTAGAACGTATGTGGGAAGTTCTTTATGTACTTTGGGTTTGTAATTTGAAGTGTGAGTTTGTAAGTTGGGATGCTGTACTTATGAATTATCTTTTGAGGTTTGGATTAAAAATAGTGTTTTAGCTTGAAGTATTAATGATTGTTACAGAGTGAGTCCTGGCGAGAGTTAGGCAGGCGGCCCACGGATACCTTGGGGTGCGCCCCAGGGAGAAGTGGGGTCGTCACAAAGCATATGGCATGAAAATTGGTGTAAATTTAGTGAAGTAATGCATGATTAGAACTACTTGGTTGGAAGCTTGATTGTGTGAAATTTATCCAAATCTTGGCATGATTTACATGAGAAATATCCTAGGACTTGAGCTTGAATCATATAGCCTACCAAGTGTTTGATGTTAGTATTGGTGTACGAGTTGGATTTTGATAAGATTGTAAACAAAAGGAACCAAGAAGATGAGTTAAAGTTGAACTAAGAAGATTTTCGCAGGTTCAGTTAGCCCAAACCTAGTTTGGAAAAATGATCATAACTTGGTGTAGAAAGGTTAGAATCGAGTTCCTTTGTTGCGTTAGAAACTAGACTCGAAGGGTTTCCAACGATGTAAAATTTGGACCATAGCTCATTTTTTATGAACTACAGAAAAACCGGGAAAATTACTGAAAATGGTGTCCTGCACTATGGGTACTGTAGCAGCAGCTTGTTGTCAATCAATTCAACCCCTTTTCTGAATTAAACCTTCAAAAATGGTCTTCTGATGATTGTTTGCATTTTGAATCTAGTTTCCAACGGTATTAACCATGTAGTATTTTGATATCTATAACTCTAGTTATGCGTCTTGAAAGTAGCATTGCCGGTGCGAGTACGCCGGCGAGCCCTACATAGAACCTAATTGGCAACCGGCCGTCTCGAGCTATAGTTAACTCACATGTTCTAGTTAAACTTACTATCGCTAGCCAGCCATCGGGTAACAACCATTAATGTAAGTTACAATTGTACAGGCACGCGTGAGGACCTTGAGTGTAAGCCAACAACAAGTGCTTGAGGCGACCGTCGATTGTGGTAAGTTCCAAATGCATGTCTAGTTATACTAAATACATGTACACAAACACCTTTACATGCCATTTAATGTTCTACTGTGTGAGGGGCGGGTGTGTACCTTACCGCATTGGACCCAAATGTTTGAATTATTCTGTGACCTATGACGAGACGAGTGTGTACTTTATCGCACTCATCCTCAACTGTGCAATTGGTTGCTATTGATTGACTATACATGAATTGATTCTTGGTTGGTATAATTTTGTGAACTATTTGGGCCCAACCCCTGGGAAACTGGTCGAGTCGAGTTCGCAGGGGCGTCGTCGAGTCAACCAGGGAAACCCTAGGTATTGACACTGCTACTGAACTGGCCACATTGGGTATACTCGAGTAATACCACCCCACTATTATTGGAGTGCGACCCCAGTCGGGGGTGATATGGTGGATGGAGATTGGAGTGAAGCGGGGTTCTATGGATCTTTGAGTGGTTGACGGAGTGTCAACATATTCATGATTTGGCTCCAGTGCAAAGATAAGGGTGAATTGCAATTGATTGAACTCCTCGGAGACTCTGTATCCTTAAAATTGTGTGTGACCTAATTGCTTCTATTTTCCTTACTTAACTGAGAATTACTATTAAATATGCTCTCTTATGCATCTGTGTGCCCTCTTGGGACTTACTGAGCTTGTCACTCACCTTATTTCCTATTTGTTTTCCTTAGCAGGGGCCAGGGCAAGTTTAAGGAGTGTAGGCGATCGAATGTGGAGACGGAATGGGTTATCAGCTGTGTAGTTTTAATAGTGTTATACTTGAGCTGCAGGCTCACTTAAACTATTATTGTACTAATGTATCTAAATGGGATCTGCTTGTATATATTTTGGATTGTGTAATAAATTACATGTTTGGAAAATCTATTCTAGAAAGTTGAGTGAGTCCTGGCGAGAGTTGGGCAGGCGGTTCGCCAAATCCTAGGGTACGCCCTAGGGGGAGGTGGGGTCGTCACAGATTCCTTATAGATCATTTTTTTATTAATTCCATATGATTATGAATTGGTTTCAAATTATTACTTTCGAGTATGTAGAAAATCTCCTTAAACCACTAAGCAAGGATGTGTATAAAGTCCTTAACAATCTACTTGAAGTTATCTATGCATCTAACCTCTAATGATGCTCCACACGAATTTTCTTAGTCTTAAACCTCTTAGGTAGAATTTGCTCAAGTTAGCAATGTACTAGTTTATTGTGAAGATCCTAACATAAAAGTTGTTAATGGAGAAGATGAAGAAACTGTAAGATTGAGAAATCTTAGATTTAGCCAATATGGGAGAAAAGAGAGAAGTAGCCAATATGGGAGAAAAAAGAGGATTATTTTTTCTCTCTCTTGGTAGCTGATTTTTTTCCTCTCTCGCTTGATTTTCACAAAATCTAACACAAAGTATTTGATGTTATGTTATCTTATTTACTTAAGTTATGGAAGTATTTATAGAAAAGTCGATTTTCTAAGCCCATATAGAAATTGATCAATTAGTTTACAAATAGATTTAATTTATATCTTCTAATATAATTCTTATTTTAGATTATTTAACCTTATTTGTATCATAGGTTTACAAATTAAAGTATAAATTTTTATATCTTATCATTTAAATCGCCACTTAAATTTTTGTTAATCAAGATAATGAAATTCTTAATTTTTGTGATCCACTAGGTTCTCATATACATTGGTAGCAACTTATAATTCTCTATTATAATTTTTAATAAATAAGAACTAGATAAATTAAATAACGTTAATTTATTATAGATTTAACTAATCAATTAACTTATTCTTATATATCATTATTGGCATCTAACGATGCATCATGATCACCGAAATAATGAGAATAGTCAAATAGATTGAGAAGACCAAGAATTCAAGAAGTTTTTTTGACTGTATATATATGATTACAAAAAAGTTTCTCACGAGTAACAAATTAGTATATTGAAAATTCAAAGACATTAGTTTTCAATCTACCATCTTTACCACACTTACTTTACAAGTGTAAATATAGAAGTTAAAAACTATTGAATTTATGCTGAATCATACTAAGTAAGTTAGAATACAATATAAAGTTCAAAATCTCTATCACAAATTACTTTTTAATACCTGATTTGTAAATTGTTAAAGGCTGTTCTAACAACGGTCTTTGTGGTTGTGTTGTTTATTTTCTAAGCATAAAAGAACATAGGAGACATTATTACTCTATTTGAAAATCTCAATTTTTATACTAAATTGTATTTGTCTGCAACTTATCCTCTATCTTTCTTTTGTTTGGTATTAATTGAATATTTAGCATCAGGGTTGTTGTTGTCTTGTTTTCTTCTTCTATAAACTTTGTATTGCTTTTACCTGACTATTTAGTTTTGCTCCTCAAATAAAGAAGCATACATCTTCTACTATTTCATTTTGTCAATATTTTTGTTCTACTAATTTCTTGCTATCATTTAACTCTCACCCTATCTATGTATATTAAATATGACGATGGGTTAATATAAAAGGAGAACAGATTTATAGTATCTAAAATAAACATTCACTAAAGATAAGACCACATATATACACTGATTCAACATATCAATAAATTAGAAAGCATACCAAACAAATCAGATAAGCAGTCGAAAGCACCAATATCTTTACAAAAGTTTGTCGAAGAAAAATTCTAGCAAATTTGATGTTAAATTGTGAAGATACATACCTTATTCAAAAGACATGCAGCAAAGTTTGACCTCATGGTAACTTTAATTTGAGATTTAGTCGTAAACTGCATAAGCAATTTAAGAGAGAGGTAGAATTACATTTATTAAAACTTTTTACTAAATTTAACCAAATGAAATAAGTATAAGCAAATAAGACAAACAAACTTTCAATCAAATTTACTTAGAAAGTAAATAAGGAGATAAAGAATAATTATGATTAATAAACTAATTATCGTAAAGTAGAGAGATGCTAATTGGCTTTTAGTGGCTTGGCTATGCTCTTTGGCACCTACTTCCACTTCCAAGTTTAGATTTTCTTCACTAAATGCTTCCACAAATAAGTTGGTATAATAATGATTAATTATATAAAATAGACCCACTTTTGCTATACTATAATTCTTACCTTTACTCCAATATATTTCTTATATAGTTGCGTCAAGAACTTTACAACTCTTATGAGAAAATATTACTTTAATCGAACATCACTCACACTAATTCTTGAGGAAATGTTAGGAAGAAACACTCGAGAGAATCCATAAAGTATATACATTAGGAACCCAATTTTTACCCAAAAGTTTAAACTGCTAGGTCTTAGAACTTTACTTTTTACATATTAAGCACTCTTTCTCCATCTCTCAAATCAACAAGGAAAACTCTTTATTCAGGAATCTACAATCTACCTCTTAATGAATAGCCTCTTACACTGAATCCAAATTTATAATTATTCTCCAAGCCTACTTTAATAATTAATACACAAAATAACCTTTTTTTTCAATATAATCTCTTTTCTAATTCATGAGACTACTTTTCTTTAATATCCAAACCAGGTCTAGGACCTCTACCAACCCATGGTTCTTTGGTCTAATGCCAACTAGATTTTTTGCCAAACCTCTAACACTCTCAGTCCAGTATCAGCTAAAGTTCTTGCACTTTGATCTATTACCAAGAGAATTTTACCCGTTCGACTCTAAAAAGAATTCATTTACCATGAGCATTCCAAACTTGTAACCAGAAACTTTGATATGATTTGTAGGAAAAAAAATACTAGAGAAAGCTCACTAAAGAGGCCTAATATATAAGTCAACAATCTTACTTTGACCCAAAAATTAATACTGTTAGATCTTGAATCCTCATTTACATATTTTTCCCCATCTCTGAAATCAATATGGGATACAATTCCCTATTCATGAATCTAATAATGTTCTTTAGGATTTAGATCCAAAATAAACTATTATTGAGGAATCAAAAGCACAATAATTTGATGATACATGCCACAAGTATGACACATAAACAACACCATAAGATTTAGCTTATTTTTTACCTCCATTATCTGTGAGGACCCGAAAATTATTTTACTAGCCTATTTAATTATTTATTTATTCATCTGATCTGGTTAATTTATTTTATTCATTTTAACTACAATTGCATAGAACATTACCTCATTTCATTTTTAAAAACACGTTTATTCTTAAATTAAATTTTTCTGTTGCCGATTAGTGAAAATTTAAGAAAACACATTTCAAGGCAAACAATTGGTTTGAGAGTGAGGTAATTTTGGAAAATAAGGGTGATCATTTGTAGCTTAAGAAAAGTAAATTGAGGGATTAGAAGTGAGGTATTAGAGTTAAGCTCAATTAAGAGCATTAAGGGATCACTATTCACTTGTTGACTTTTGTACCCAAAACTAGTGGTTCTTATTCCTTCTTGCTTTCCCCAATTTATCCATCAAAATCACAAGAAGAACTCTCACTTCTCTCTCTCTCTCTCACCCGAACTTCTTCCTTCTTCTTTCTCTCAAATTTCAACTTCAATTCTTGCAAAGATTGGCCAAGAAAAGTTTGAGAAAACTTCCATTTCTTCACTTGAAACTTGAAGATCATCTTGTCTTGAGGGAGCCTAGCTTAGGAGAGGTTAAAAGAAGGGGGCTTTGGAGCATTTCTAGGCCACATCATCCTAGGATTTCACTTGATAAGAAAAGGTATTTTAGTTTCTTCAAAATCTTTTCTTTTGGTTTCATTTTGTAGCTTTAAGCTTTGTAACTCCTTGATGTTATTCTTGTTGGATTTGGGTTGTTGAAGTGGGCTCTTGAATTCCCACAAGACTTGAATGTGTGGTTATTTTGATGTTGATGAGATGATATGGTGGTGATTTTAGTTGATTTTTGATGTTAGAAGACTAGAAGAAAATGAGGGAAGGATTGAGTAGAGAAGGGAGGCTGATTGATGCTTTCTTGCCCAATTTCCTTCTCTATTTTTCCTTTCATGTTTAATGATTTGATTGCTGTTTTGGATGCTAAAATTTTGGGCTACATGTGTGTAAATTTCGTTGCAAAAATTATTCCATTTGGTGTGGTAAAATCGCATGAAAAGAATAAGCCAAAATCTGGAAATTTTCACTGTTTTCTGCTGTCGGCTGTTGCTACTGTTTTAGTGCTTTTAGGTCTGGGAATTTTGATACATTTTGGTCACCAATTACACAAGAAACATTGTTATGAACTTGGGGTCAATTATGGAAATCAATGGAAGTGTTTTTGTTGGTTGTAAGCTTCCTAAAAGAAAAGAATGATAAGCTGGCAGTTTGTTTTCAAAATAGGAAGCGAATTTTTGTCACTTTGAACACTGACTTTTCCTGCAAATTTTGGGCTGAATTTTGGTACAGACATAGATTATATACTGAAGTTTTACTGTAGAGAATTTGGTGATTTTATCATGGTTTTTCGTTGGCCAAATGAATCATTCTTTTCAACCCTGCAATCTGGAATTCCGTGTAGCAGGGTTGATGAAACAGCCTTCTTAAAACTGTTGTAACTTGGTGTAGGAAGATCCAAATTGAGTTCCATTTGTTTTTTTAGAAACTAGACTTGAAGTTCTTTAATTGGCAAAAATTTCAGAGGCCAGTTCAATTTCTATGAGATTTGATGAATTTTCAAAATTTAGTAAAAGTCAAGACTGTTAATGCCTTGTGTCACTGTAGTGGCATTTTTGAGCTCAAATTTAACTAGTTTCTGATTTGAATCCTGAAATAATGTCTTCTCAAGAGTTTTAGTTCACTGAATCTATTTTCCAACGGTATAAGATTCATAAATTTTTGACTTATAGAACTCAAATTATGATTTTTCAAATATAGTCGCAAAAACTGAAATTTTCGAGTTAAGTGACAAAAGTCTAGAATGACTTTGGAAGCATTTTCCGCTTTTCCAACCTAACTTTCTTGATTATTTGCACCCTATTTCATACTTAATATTTGGATTTCATCAAGATTCTTTTAACTTAGCCCCGAGAGTTTAGTTGATTGAAAGTTGGTCTTGGGTGAATTATTAGGTAACGATAATTATGCGTGTCTCAGGTGATCACGTGGACGCCGAGGAGCTCAGTTGACTTCTTGTTTGCTCTCACTTGATTTTGACTTTTGGTGGATTTCCATGCATGTTGCTTGACGTGATTTTTCAAGAAAAAGTGACTTGAATTGTGATTTGTTTATGTGAATTTGAAATTGTAACTTGAGTTGAATTTGGATTATTTGTAAGACTTGAATTTCTTGAGAAATGTACTTGATCCGTTCTATGACTTGAACTACCATGTGAGTGTTTCTCATTTTCATGTGATTTTGGGAACTAAAATGAATAGTGCGCTATCTTGTGACTTGCTGTGACGTCGTTGGGTGAATACCCTTGACTAGTATGCGACGTCATTGGGTGAATACCCTTGACTAGTATGTGATGTCTTTGGGTGAATACCCTCGACTAGTTTGTGGTGTCGTTGGGTGAAGTCCCTCGACTAGTCTACTTCGTTGGACGAAATCTCTCGAGTAGTTTTAGTGAAGTGTTGTGATGTCATTGGGCGAAATCCCTTGACTAGTCTACTTCATTGGGCGATGCCCTTCAAGTAGTTTACCTTGCATATTCGAGCATTACCCATTTATGTGTTTATCTACTTGTTGTAAACTTGAAATATGAATTGTACTGTACTATGTGGAATGCATGCCTTTTGGAACTCATTAGGCTTTTAGTTCATTCCTTTAAATTTGTTTTCTTTAAACAGGGATTGAGAACCCGAGTGAAGACATGATTAGCTAGGGTTGGATCTTATCTTTTGTATTTTGTCTTCGAATATTGAATTTGATATTTTGGGCTTGTAAGGTGAAATTGTGGTTGTATTTTAAGTATTCTGAATTGTAATTTGAGAAGTTTGGGCTGTAAGTTGAATGTAGTAATGTTAGTAGTTGTGGTTTGGTTTGGAATTGTTATTTATGTTTACCATTGAAGTGTTATTATTTATTCGAGTGAGTGAATTCCGGTGAGAGTTGGGCAGGCGGTCCGCCGAATCTTTTGGTCCGCCTTAGGGGGAGGTGGGGTCGTCACATTATCAAGGATACACCTATAAAAAAAATATGTTCTTTATTATAAGAGAGAAACCCCATCAGAGAATACAAATTTAATCTCAAATCCGACTATTGTGTAATTTCTCTCACTTTAAGAATTTTTTCCTATTCTATATATATGGCCACATGGTGCTTCTGGTGTGCACCTTATTGTACATCAATCATTACCTATTTGTAAGTCATATTACTTACCTAACACTCAAGTAATAATATAAAAAAATATTTATAATAATTCCTAGCATATACAAATAGGATCTTTGACTATTATTCCAAGTAAATAAAAACTATCAAAATCTATTTACTTCCTATATAAAGCAAAATTGCCTAAAGGAAAATTAAGGCAAATTTTCTAATAGGAAACACTCTAATCAAGCTCACACCAACACATATGTAAGATTTTTAACTTAAGATGCTCTTGAATACTTGCAATATAAACATTCTTTTTACGTGGCCTTGTTAATTCCTTTATATAGATGCCAAAATGTTCCAAAAAGAGAGCTGCTAATGGCTTAGGAATTCTCTTGCACCTCTATAGTTGTCCTATCTTTTTGAATTGTATTAGACAATATATCTCGCAACTTATACTTCTGATATAAAAGTATAGGTTAATCACAATAACTCCTCTTAAGGTTTAATCAATTTTGTACTTTACCCACTAATGTTATTTTTTTTCCTCATTCTATGCCCTAAACCATTAGTGATCAACTCTAATCTTTGTAACGAAAATGTCAAAAACATAATCATATCCTTAGGGGTTAACTCCAATAATTTCCCTCAAGGCATAGCGTGTTTTGCACTTTACCTCTAACAACAATTCTCTCTTAATTTGTTTATTTGTCCCTAAAATCACTGAAGATAGCTAATATTTAAAAATATCAATATCCCTAACATAATAATGAAAATTATTGTATATTTATGGATATAGGTCTTGTTAAATTTTATCTCTATAATTACAGGTTTTTAGATAGAGAAAACTATTCAACTCATTTTACATGATAAGTGGAAAAAATAAAAATTATGAGTGAAAAAATGAAATATAAATATCATAACAGTCTATAGATTGGGTTTTTTTTTTGGATTGAAGATTATTTGAAAATATTTTAAATAATACTATAATACATTTTGCAACTTGATGTTTGTGAAATAACAATGTGGTTGAAAAAATAAAAAATAATTATGAAATGTGTTTATGATACAACAAAAAAGTTTTAGAACAATTTAGCAATCCACACAAATTTTAATTGCATCTAATTATGCTATATTAAGAAAAATGACCCCAAAAACTTTGAAACCTAAATCAACCATCTTTTTATCTTTCAAGAGTATTACCAACAACAAAAAAAGTATACTCCCATATAAAGAAAATATCTAATTATTAAGGAAATAACAACTATATACACATTCATAAAGAGAAACTGATAATATTTGAGCATTTTTAGACTTTTAATAATAATTTCATATATTAATTTTTCAATCATATTTTTGTTATTCTTTTCCATTATTACGTGAAATTAAGAAGATATTTCTCTTAATCTAGAAAAAAGTATACTTATGGGATGAAATTTAATTATGACCATATCTATAAATATATTAGTTTTTATTACTATATTAGGGATATTAATTTTTTAGACATTATTTATCCTGAATATTATAAAATATTGGAGTTGACAAACAATTTTAGTGACGAACAAACAAATTGGAGAAAAAGATATTAGGGATAAAATATAAAATAAGATAGGAAAATTACTGCATCTAACTATTAAGGTTATCAATATCTTTTTGACATTACCATTACACAATTTTAGAGTCAACTAATCATTTAGGGGATAGAGTGAGAAAAAGAAGTACAAAAATAGATATACCTCATGGGTAGTTTTTGTAATTAATCCTAAAATTATTTGTATTCCTATGCCAATAAATATATCATTATTTTAATATTATTCAATTATCATAAGATTCTAATTTGTACCTTAGATGGCCAGAAGTTCGATTTATATGTGAAATTTCATAGGATAATTGAAACACATGTTTATTATTCTAGAATTCATCCAAGTCATTTGGGTTTTTCTATCCTCTTGATTTGCATCCAAAAATCCTAAACTTATAGTATTACATCATGAAAACTTGTACCAATTAGCATAAAAGTATTCACGCTCTATACAAACATTAAAAAAAATGTTTATCCTATGAAAATTATTATAAAAATACCATATTTTACATTATTTCATCAAGTTCACCACATTCAATACTATCATTACGAGTAACGTTCTAATCTAAAATTTTAAATTTTTTTAATAGTCTCTTTTATAATTTTATATATCATTTGTTGCGTAATTTAGAATTATTTTACTTTATTATTTGTGTATGAAATATTCTCAAAAATATTCCTTTCGATCCTTGATTAAAACATAGTTGTTTTGATTTTTGGTTCGGTACATATACATAATGCTAGCTTGAAATACCACTTTCCCTTGTGTTTTTGTTCATATTGATGCATCATTTGCTTTTGTTCATACCTATTAAAGGTATAATTTCCTCATAAATATCCTGTATTATGATCGAGATGGATTGGACGATAATTTAACAGATGTGTTTTCCTACAATAGAATTTGATGATAAAATTAAGAGAGTTGATAATTTGTATTTTGTTAATGCATTGTGTGAGATTTTTTTATTATTTCCAAAAGACAATTAGTTTACAAAGAATCATGAAAGCTATTTATATTAATTTCTTAAAACTCTAATCCTAATACAAAATATTTCAATAGCAATTAGGAATGAATTATTAGCTTATCACTATTTCTAAAAAGATTTAAATGGTAATCAATAACATGCCAAAGATGAGATCGGAATTGTGCATTACCCATGGAGTTCCTAGAATCAAATAGAAATATCTCAATCTATTATAGTGATTGAAATGTAATTTCAAATTTGAGTACTAATAATGTCGATTATAAGATATGTAACATTTTCATGCAATATTGAGAAAAAAATTTTGATTAGTGATGTTTGTGACGCCCCACCTTTCCCAAGGGCGAACCCAAAGGTATCAGCGGACGTCTGCCCAACTCTCGCCAGGACTCACTACAAAATTCAAAATATTGTTACAAACATTCATTCCTAAAACCCTAATTAACGTTCAGTTGAAAATACTAATCAACTTACAAGAATAAATCCTCAATAATTTTCATCAAAATTATAATAATAGTAACGTCAAGTACAATAAACCATTAACTTCACAACTAATATCTATCCTATACAAAAATACAAAATCCTACCAAATGAACTAAAATCTTGATCTACGATCCCCACTTCAAGACCTGTTAAGGAAAACAAATATATTGGGGTGAGCTAACGCTCAGTGAGGCCAAGAAAGCATGCACGCAATTAAGATAGAACAATACATCAACAATTAAAATAATTTAAAGTAAAACAAGCAATATTTCACACTAGACAATTCAATGATACCATATAAAGGATACAGGTGGTTACGGGAGGTAGAGGTGACTACCGTCCTCAGGGACGTAGCACGTACCCCCGATCCAAATTTCTGCATTTCCATAATCACATCCAGTCCATTTCATGAGCTCCGACTTTCAAAACAAAATGTTAACACTCCGTCAACCACACTCTCCATCCAGTAGACACCACTTGAAACCCTCACCCGTCTACTTACACCCCCTGTATCGGACCCGCTCGTCAAAATATATAAAGTTGGTAATACTCGAGTATATCTTGGTCGGCGAGTGCACTCCAACCGACATAACACTTTTAAGACCCATGGTTCACCAATCCCTCGACCAAGCCCCTATTGCCAGCCGAAGTGAAAGGTTCCCCAATGGGATTTGCGCGTCCCCACACTTTTCAATGGCAAGAACAAGCAATTCAAGCAGTTGTCATTCAAGTAACAATTGTTCAAGCGATCAAACAATTAACCATTCAAGCAGTGGAATTCACTTAGAAGCAATTCAATTATGGTGAGCGTGATAAAGTATATGCTCACCTAGGCATACAATCATGCTTTTTAAATTATTTACATTAATTAAAGCATTAAAAACATGCACTTGGACACTCACCAAGTCAAAGAGCAAGTAATTGATCACACCAGCGGATTACACTTCCGCAGGTCCTTCCTTGAGGAAACTTTGATCACCTGAGGACAAATTTTAATCACTAACCAGGCCAAGCGAGTCGGTATGCCAAGCAGTGCATTCGAAGTTTAGATAACTAGTTCCACTACTTGGCACTTTCAAAGAAAATTCATAACTAAAGTTTGACACATCGGAATTGGGCAAGGCTTGAGCCGTTGGAAACTAGATTCAACCCTCTCAAAGTCGTGAGAAACATCAAATGCAAATTAACAAAGTAGGGAAGTAAATTTTGGAGATTAAGTGGCTGCTGAGACAGAATCCAGGAAAACAGGCAGAATTTTCAGTCATCTTTCAAGAATCACTGTAGCTCATAGGAATGGATTTAGTGTGCAAGGGTTATACTGTTAGAAAGCTCTTCGAGTCTAGTTTCAAATGCCACTGACAGCACTTAATTTTGACTCTCGAGTGCGAAATGACAGTCGTTAGAACAGAACAGGACAGGCTGCCTGACGAAGCAGGTTTCCAGATTCACAGGGCCGACTTTGGTAAATCATTTGGACATCGAATACACATTGGATTGACACCAAATTTGGTACACATACTCTTCTATATATGGACTATAATACTGTAAAGTTTCAGCCATAGACTCCCACGGGAAGGTCAGTTTCCAAGTGTATAAAATGTGTCCAAGTTTTCAAGTTCAAACCTGGAAATTTGTTCAACTTCCTTTCCAAGTCTAAAACTCATGTCCAGCCACTTCCATTTGCTCTAGTTTTTGGTACCAAGATAGTGTTGACCTTTCTTGACATAAATAGGGCCAAATTGGTGAAAGCTTTCAACCAAAATTTCGTTAAAACAGTTCCTCATTTTCGGACAGCAGGTTTTCTCAAAATTTTCCAGATTTTTGCTCTCTTTTGAAACCACTTTTGCAACATCTTTTGAGAAGAATTTTGTGGGGGAAAAGTATCAATCCAAGCTTAAATTTCAAGCCCCCAAATCACTCAAAAATTGATACAAAAGTTCTAGCAACATTCCTTTATCAAATGGAAGCAAAATGATAGCAAAAACTTGAATCAAAACGTTTCAAAAATAGGGCCATAGTTCAGCGCCTGTGTGAAAAGCAAAATTCCAGATTTAGTTCCTAAATTTTCACATGCTTTCGTTAAACATTTTCATGCACCAAAAATGCTCATTTTTGCAATGAGTCTAGCTCTCATCTAGACCATCATCTTAGCAGTGAGTACCCCAACATAATGGTGTTAAAACAGGGCAAAATAACCCCAAAAGACAAGTGGCAGTTTTGAACACTCACATTCTAGATTTTAAGCTTCCATGGAAGAATTTTCAGTTTTGAGCTGTGTTCTTTGGAAAATCATAACTTGAGTTCTATAAGTCCAAAAATTACAAATCTTATACCGTTGAAAAATAGACTCAATGAACTAAAACTCTCAAGAAGACACTCATAGAAGATTCAAATCGAAAACCAATCAAATTTCAGCTTAATGCTGCTGTCACAATGAAAACAAAGCTTATCAGTCTTGATTTTCAGTCCATTTTGAAAATTCACCAAAATTCACAAAATTAAACTAGCCCTTGAAATTTATACTGTTAAAAGAACTTGTATTCTATTTTCAAATTCAACAAACGGAACTCAATTTTGACCTTCCTACATCAAGTTACAATAGTTGTAAGTAGGCTGGAAAACCAACCCTATTTTCCGGAAATTCCAGTTTCAAAGAACAATTTTGAGACATTAGTTGAGCAACGAAATGATACTATAAAAACACCAAATTTTTCAGGCAACAACCTCAGTATGTAAGTTACTTTTCCACCAAATTTCAGCTAAAAATTCGCATGAAAAGGCTGCGATCAAAGCAACCAAAAACAGGGCAGCAAGCCTTTCCTTCCTCTCGGTTTCTCCTCCTCTTCCCTCTTTCATTTTAGCAACAAATCACCACAATAAACACCTCACACACACACACATAAGTTCATCAACAGCCCCAAGTTCATATAGGGTGGGATTTCATAGAGCCCACCTTCAACCAATCAACAATAAAATCTAAGACAAAGAGTTACAAGCTCTCTTATTCTAGGAAGTGAAACAAATGAGCTGAGTTAGCAAGTTTTACCTCAATTCAATCAAGAAGCTCAATGAATGGAAGATGAAATAGCTCACACAAGACCCCAATCCTCAAGCTCAACAATCGGATGCTCCTCTTCCTAGCTGGACCAAAACTTCCACCAAGAAACTAGCAAATCCTCAAGCTTTGACTGCAACCACGGGGGGTTTTGTGTTGGTGATTTTTAGAGAGCAAGAAGGGGAAGAAGATGAAGAGCGGGGGTGGCTGTTTGGTGTGAAATTTGGGGAAGAAAGGAAAGAGAGAAGAACCGGTTTTAAGGAGAAGAAAGAAAGGGATTGTGTGTTGACTTTTGGGCCTTTGTGGAAAATGGAAGAAATGAGGGGAAGTTGGGTAATTTGTCGTCAAGCCACTTTTGTCGCGTCGAGGTAAATTCACATGACGAAATATTACGATCCTGGTTTCTCTCATTTATATATTCCGAATACGTATTCTAACATTAAAAACTTATGTCTAATAGTCGATCCTAGACCCAAGTGCGAAATTTAAACATTCAAACAGTTTAAATTGAAAACATAGTTTAAATGTACAAAATGCATCTTAAAACTTTTCGTGCCGTTACAATTGATAAAAGACATTCAAATAATTCAAACTAATTTTAATGAAATAATTTTATGAAAATATGAAAATTTATAATTTTATAAATTAATTTGATGGTTAAACATCATTTTCAAATAAAATGAGGTAACGTATGGCATATTTGCAATTAAAACGATCTAAAATAATTATTCAGTGAAAATAAATAACTAATTAAATAAATAGGTCGAATAAAATAAATTTTCGGGTCCTCACAATGTTAAGTTCATCTGATATCAAGTTGGAAAAGTTTTTCCTTTTTTATTTTGATTAGTGTAAGATTTACATAACCATTGGTTGTGAGTTGTCGATTATTTTCAAATGTCATCTCTATGTTTTATATGACCTAGTGGCGAATGAAAAGTTATAGTTAATAATAGAATAAGCCTTTATTTTGTTCTTATACGAATTAAAGTTTTACTCCTTAACTAATACCACAGATTCATCTGTAAGATATTAAATAGCAAGAGTAGTTGGTTAAATGTTTTTTAATTTGGATTTTATAATCAATCTTATTATAAATCTAAGTTTCCAAAGATAAAAATTCAAAATCATCGTTGAAACTATGAATGATATTTTTTTTTCCTGACAGGTGACCTTTTCATAAGCTCTGACTGTTGTGTAATTTGTTCTAAAATTATCGTTCTAGATATTCGCATACAAATTTCTAAATGAATGGATAACTCTACTATTATTATTTTGGATATTTGAATAATTGTAATTGATATGCACATGGATGACTGTTCTATTATAGATGATTGCACTATTATAGATGATTCAGTATTAGTACAGTCATCCACAATAGTGCAGTCATCCATGTACATATTAATTACAGTCATCCAACATCCAAACTAATAGTAGTATAGTCATCCATTCATTTAGACTTTTTACTAGAACATCTAGAATGGTAGTTTTAAAGCAAATTACACAACAATCAAAGCTTATGAAAATGTCATCTGTCAAAAAAAATCATTAATAATTTAACAAATGGTTTTTAATTTTTTTGTTTGAAAGTAGATTCATAATAAGTACAAGTTTAATCCATACAAAAAAAAAGGCTTACTTTATTATTAATTGTAACTTATCATCAATCAACAAGTCATACGAAGCACAGGGGTGATCTTTGAAAATGATCAATAACTTACAACTAATGGCTATGTTTTTTTTATACTAATCAAACTGAAAATGGAAAAGCCTAGCCAAACATGACATTAGAACAAGTTAAAATCACTTAATAAATATTTTTTTTCTCAAAGTAGCATGAAAATGTTGCATACCTTACAATCGATATTATTAGTTTTCAAATTTGAAATTATATTTCGATCACTGCAATGAGTTGAGTCATTTTTTATATATATCATTCAATCTAAGAAACTCAAATTTTTGATGCCCTATTAATTAATCTTTAAATCTTTATAGAAACAGTGATAAGCTCAGTGAATTGTTCATTCTTAATAACTATTGAAATATTTTGTATTAGCATAGAGTTTTAAAAAATTAATGTGAATAGCTTCCTTTATTCTTTTTAAAATGATTGTCTTCTAGAAATAATAAAAAAGATCTCATATAATGTATTAACAAAATGCAAATTATCACATCTATTAATATCATCTTCAAATTTCTACTATAAGAAGACATATGTGCTGAACTTATCTTTTATTAATCCACCTCAATTATAGCACAGTGTAATTATAGAGTGTACACCTTTGATACGGTGTAAGTAAAAGTGGATGATGCATCAACTTTAAATAAAATACAAAGGAAAGTAATATTTCAAATTAGTATATAAAAAAATACATTAAATTTTAAAGAAAGAGTGGTTCAAAATTTAAGTTAAAACTTACAATAATGATTTAGACACAAACAAATTAAGCAAGTGGTTATACGCGTGATTTACTGTTTTTTGGTGCCACACAATTCCCGATATTGCAAATGTTTGAAAGATAGTTTATAAAAGCAGCTATATTTGTTGAGCATCTCTCATTTTTGCACATCTCAATCGTGAGTTAGTTAAATGGTTTCTCTTAGGATTGTAGGTATATACAAGTTTCACTGAATTTTGAACAAAATAAATCTCATTCACGTTCATATCCTTGTATCCTATATGGTTGTGATGAAATTTAAGAACCCTGTTAATTATGTCCATTCGTTAGTAAAATAATTACAAAAAAATAAAATCACTAAATATACTAAAATATGAAATATCTAATGAACTTTTGTAATTATTAGATAGAAAAATATAATCCCATATTCGGTTATTGACTTTCAAATAATAGACTAATATTTGGGTAATCTATTTCACCATTATTTAGATCTCTTTTGTCTTGGGTTATACATTGACCCGTATATTGATAAAAATTCTCTATGACCATGCATAGAGCCTAATGAGAAATCATATAACTATTTTTTAGGTTGTTTCCCTCATAATACTTGATATATTAAATTCCAATTTTGACTAATTGCAAAATATCATTCAACAAAATTTTAAATTATTTCTCAACTTATATATTTAAAAAATTTACAACTACTAAAATAACATATGTGTATTTCAATTTCAATATCATCTATTGTCAACTTGTCGGCAAACTTGAAACCAAACAAAAAGATTTTAAGCATAACTCAATGCTTCTTTTTCTTTTTATTTCATAGCTTGCTAGCTAAGGGTTTTTCTAGAAGTTAGGAAGAGAATTTTCATTTTCTAATATACTTATCAAGTTTATTAACCTCTCTATTCTCAAGTTTATTGGAAAGAAAAGAAGACTTGTTCTACTAGAGAAGTATTAGAAGAAAAATGAAAATTTATGTCATATAAACTAAAGGATTGATATTTTTAAAGGGCCCGTGTGACTAGTAGTGCTCTCAGTTTTAGTATGATTTATATAGCACTTCATCAATATAAAAAGGAAATGAGTGTTTTGTATGTGTTGGATATTAATATAATATATTTTAACTTTTAAATAATTCTACTTCTGAAAGTTTTTCATGTACTTTTTATGCACTAATATACAAATATCTGTTCATTAGTTGTTTTCAAAAGAAAGTCTCAAAAAACTAACTGTAGGAAAAGAGAGGTTAGGTAAATATCTACTTCTATTCTTACTTTCATTTGTTCTTTCTTTCAATTCTTTTGGAGGAGTAGGTAAGGACTCTTAAGTAGACATTAAGAAACACTACTTAGATATATAAACTATATGCAATAAAATAGCATATTGTTGAAGTAAAAAAGTGTGTTTTTGAACGGATGTGTGAGAAATATGCAACTAGATAAAGTTTAGATAACAAAGTAGATACTCAGCAACCATACAATATCACAAAAGAATGATTAATGGTATCATTAAATAAAATAGTTGTGTACCATTTCTTTATATTATCTTGTTTTGAATTCCAATGATATTTATTTGACTACACCTTAATCAGTTTGATACCACGAACAGAATATATGGTACAAATAATTGAATTCTTTTCTTTAGACAATGTGAGAGTCTCAAAATTTGAATTTTTATTTTAAACTACATAATAATGTTTATATTGTGTTGATTCATTAAAATATGAGTGAATTTATGTTTTGAGTGATTATTTTCTAATTTAGAGAATTTTTTGAGAATTATTTGTCGGTGTGTGGTTTCGGCAAATTTAAGCGTTAAATTTTGTTCTGAAGTGTGAATAGTGACTTTAAAATGAAACCGAGCATATGTAGAGATATTACAGAGATATATTTAAGGTTCGACAGTGTCGGAATGAGACAAAATAGTAAAAGTTAGAGTGTCGCGCGTAACGCGACAAAAAGTGGTCATTTGACCACTTTTCCGCAATTTAAGGGATTGGCACCTTTTTGTCCCTTAAAAGTCATTCTTCTTGCTTCTTGAGCTTCACTTTTCAGCCAAAATTGGAGAGCTTAGAGAGAGAGAGCTGCCGAGAGAGTAGAGAGAGAAGAGAGAGAAAAAATTGAGAGATTTCTTCATTTTCTTCATCTTCCATCTCTTGGAGCTTGAGGTTCCATTGAAGCCATTTCTCTTGTGTCTTCTCCATTCCTTGGCTGCCGTGTGAGAGTGAGGGAGAGAGGGAGAGATCCAAAGTTGAGAGAGAGAAGAGAAGAGGAAAGAAAGCTTGTGTGGTTTGTCTCCTTCTTGTTCTTGAGCTTGTTATCGGAAATCATCATCAAAACAAGCAGATCTTGGGTTAAGGTTGGAGCTTCTTGGAGTTACTAAGCTTGGGAGTATCATTCTTGAGAAGAGCTCATAAGATCTTGTTTGATCTTGTTAGATCTAGATAGATTTGAAGGTATAAGACTTAAACCTCTTAGATCTAACTTGATTAGTGTTAAATATGGTAGATCTACGGTTTATTTTGTTAGAAATGTTTATATTTGGAATTTTGAGTTGGGCTCTTGAATTCCCAACTTAGGTAGCGGACTTGAGGTGACTTTTAAGTGGCGGATTTGAGGACCTGATTGTGGATGTGATTGATATTCGTGAAATGAGTTGATTTTATGGTTAGAAAGTAGATTTGTTGTTGAAAATTTTGAGGGAAAGTGCTATGGGTTGGCCGAACCATGCTTGGAAATTTTGATGTGTGATTTCAAAATTTTATGATATTTCTTGATGAAATTTTGATTAAGTAAATATGTATTATGTTCGACTATGAGTATAAGCTTTAACAGAGTGAAAATCTTGAACTTTAAAGGTGAAAAAAATTGAGTTTCACTAAATTCTGAGGTAAAAGTGTCATCTTGGACAGATTTGAAGGTTTGAAATGTTTTGTCTAATTTTCATGAATTTTGTGCATTAAGACCTAGTGAAAATTGTTTTAAGCGTGTTAGAGCCTTGGTAAAAGTTTAACGTTTAGCTTAAAATTTGAACGGGCGATTTTTGATGTGAAAACCTTCACTTACTTTTCGTGCTCAAAAGAATTGGAAGTTGCGCTTTGGGAGTATATCGATGGAGCATTGTATTTTGAGTGTTGTACTGATTTTTGAAAAGGGCCTTTTGTGATATTTTATCATTTGAAAAGAATACTTTTACTTGAGGAAATTTTGAGAAAAACCTAGATTAAATCAAGGAATAAGTGTACTTTGATTTGATTGACAAATGGAAGAGCCAAACTCATCCATTTTCTTTATTCATTTTAGGGAGTGTGGAAGGCTTTGAAACCATGCAAAATTTGGAATCCGAACCTTGATACTTTGGCGAGTTTCCATGCTTGCTATGTGATTATGTGAAATTGATTTAAATTGTGTTTAGTTAAGCGATTTGATGTGAAATTTGGTTTTTCAAACCATCAGATGGGATAGTATGTACTTGATCGCATTACCTCTATTTGAATGAAAATATTTGTAAAAAGTGTTTTATAGTGACTTATGTGTGTGTGAAATTTCGGGAATTCCTGAGACCTGTCGGTGAGTCATTCGACTCGAACTGTAGGTTAGGCCTAGGCCGAGGAGAAAGGGACGACCCATAGGGTTATTTATGTGATGTGATGTGATGTGTGTTCGGGACTTGGCGTATGGACTTGTCCCCGATGAAGAGCAATAAACAATTTATGTGATGTGATGTGATGTGATATGTGCTTGGAGTCGGGCCCGAAGGGGGTTTCGGTGGAGTAAGGAGTAAGCGGAGGTCTACAAGGTTTATACTTGCAAAATTTGACAGTGTGTCAACTACGAGGAACGCGATCGAGATCCGTAGATCTTGGCTTCTGAGAGCCCTAGTATCCTACCCTGTGCTGTTAACTGCTTTCCTTATTTGTTTATTACTAAATATGAATTTTCAAGTGAAATATCAAATGTGTTATGTGTTTTGCATGTCTTTTGGAACTCACTGGGCTGTAGCTCATTCTTTCAAATTTGTTTTCCTTAGCAAGGACTGAGAACCCAAGTGAAGGTACCAACCACTAGTGTTAGGGTTCACTTTTGTATCTGCCTTGAAAACTCGAATGATGAATTTGAGGGTTTTTGTATTGTGAGCACTTGTATGTATGATTAACTACTTTGTGTAATTTGGGATTGTGAGTTTGGAACAATGTATTCATGAGTTATCATTTGGTTTGATTTGAGAATGGTATTTTAGTTTGGTATATTCGTGATCGTTGTGTGAGTGAGTCCTGGCGAGAGTTAGGTAGGCGGTCCACAGATATCTTAAAGTACGCCCTAGGGAGAAGTGGGGCTGCCACAGGTGGTATCAGAACCTAGGTTTGAATAATCTGGGTATAGTGAGAGTTATTAAGTTATTTGAGAGTTTAGTAGGTTAAGAAGAAATGTTAAGTGATAGTCATTGTTTGTAATTAAGTGTTAATGATATTAAGTGCGAATAAGTTCTAATAGAATTCATTCTTGTAGGTTATGGATTTTAGTGGTGGTGATGATGACATACCGAGAGACCGTCAGCCTGTAGTGACTTATCAACCCTGGCCAATGGGTGGTCACAGGGCCTATAACCCTAGGACCAGACCCAGGCGTGACTGCGATTGTTGGAGGACTCATGCCTGTCCTGATAGGGTAGTCTTGGCGATCTACCATGAGAGGAAGGTCCTGACTAGGGTTACTAGAGAGCTGCGAGAGGAGGTGGACCAGTTGTTGACTGGAACAGGATTAGGCTGATCGGATTCGTGAACTTAAAGAGGAGGTTCGCTTGGCTAATGAGCAAGGCTAGAGTGGTGAGGGTGGCTCGAGAGCGAGCAGAGGGTATAGTAGTTGAGTGTGAGGCCCTGATAGATGGGGTGCTCGAGGCCAATAGGGCTGAGGAGGCTTCTGTTGATCAGCCACCTACTCATGCAGACATAGGAGGAGATCATCGGAGCGAGAGGGGAAGCCGCTATGGCTGAGGGAGATCCCCAGTATCTGGAGTCGGACCCGTCAGAGAGTGCTTTGATGGAGACTTCCTCTTCTGAGACTTGATGGACTAGTTGATCATGAAATTAGAATTTTGAGTAATCTTTTGTGAGAAGGACATTAGAGTGGGTTCTCAATCTCTGTAGTTGTATGTTTACTAACTTTTCAAGTACTGTACTTTCGCTTAGATGTACTTGTGAATTTGATGTGACCTATGTGTATCTTTTGTTAAAGGCATGCTCCTTTGATGTACTCCGGGCACTTCTATATTATGAGTTGTGTATATAAAGTGTTTTGCCTACTTTTCGAAGTGATTTCTCTAATAGTGTATTTTATTTTTGTATTTATATTAAATGTATACTCTCTAAAGAACTATGGAGGGTAGAAGAGGCCGAGATCGAGGGCAAGGGACTAGGCTACTTCAAAACATTGGAGGTGACCGTGAATCAACCACCGATCAGAATCAAGGGGCTGGGGTTGCTATTGGGGAGCAAATGGCTGCGGCCATCAACCGAATGACTAAAATACTAGACCGTATGGCTGGCCAACACGGCCCTGGTCCTGAACAACAGCCTATTAACCTTGGGGTTGGTAAGGATAGAGCTCTTGAGCGATTCCAAAAGTTTAATCCACCTAAATTCTTTGGGGGACCTGACCCTGAAGCTACTGAGGGTTGGTTAGAAAAAATCTCAGATATTTTTGCTGCCTTGGATTATACGGAGGAGAGGCAAATAACATTCGTTGCGTTTCAATTTGAGGGAGTTGCCCGATCATAGTGGATCATGGTAAGGGCTAAATGGGATAGAGAGCAAACCCCTAGGACTTGGTTGAATTTTACTAGGGAGTTTAATGCTAAGTTCCTCCCTCCGTTAGTGCAAGAGAAAAGGGAGGATGACTTTATTAGGTGCAAGCAAGGATTGTTAAGTGTTGAGGAATATGAGGCGCAATTTACTAAACTATCGAGGTTTGCCCTTGAGCTAGTAGCAACTGAGCAAAGGAGAATAAGGAAATTTATGCAGGGGTTGAATGTGGAATTAAAAGAAAACTTGGTGGCTGCCCAAGTCAATAGTTTTAGTGAGGCTGTAGAAAAGGCTCAGAGAATAGAAGGGGCCAAGGCCCAAGTGAGAACTTTAATGCAAGGAAAAGAAATGCACCTAACAGTGGTCGTGGACCAACGGATACGGGTGCACCAACTCCTAAGTTTGGAAGAGGAATGGGTAGAGCAAACATCTCTGGATCGCTAAAAGGATCCAATTCAAGGGGAGCATACACTAGAGGAGCGGTGTCAAGAGGAACTGCAAGTGGAAGGGGGCAATTAAGGGGTGTCTCTCAAGGAAGTCAAACCTCTACTCTTAGTGTATCTTGTGGTTTCTGCAGTAAGTCAAATCATACTGAGGACAGTTGTTGGAGGAAGACGGGAGGATGTTTCAAGTGCGGAAGTACCAAGCATCAATTAACTGCATGTCCGATGATTCAAGGGGAAGGTGTGACTAGAAAAACAAGTAGACCAACCCTCAGTCAAGCTAGTGCATCAGGGAATCGGCCAAGGGTTCCAACTAGGGTCTACGCCATTAATCAACAGCAAGTCCCCGACCCCACTGAGGTGGTTGAAAGTACCATACCCGTTTTTCATCGCTTAGCTAACACTACAAGAAAAATGGCCATCAGTGACAATGGCCTTTTGTCACTGAATCATAAAAGGTCGTCAGAAAAGACAATTATTGACGACTTTAGAGTCGTCAAAGAGTCGTTACTATACCTCCGTCAGTAAAGGTGAATAGTGATGGCACCAAAAGTCGTTAATAAAAGTCAACATTTAGTGACGACTCTTCGGACCTCGCTTTATTGACGACTATTGATGTCGTCAGATATACGAAATACAAGTTGTCACTGACAATTTTATATGGTTCCCTAATGCTGTCAAGTTATTGACAACAATTGTCGTCAGTAAAGAGTTTTGGGTTTAGTGACAACTTACTGTTGTGACTGTATACGTTACCTTGGCAAATGCATAGCCTTTCTATAACAACTCGATTGTTGTCAGTAAATAGTTTTGGGTTTAGTGATGACATGCTGTTGTGACTATATAAGTTCTCTTGTTAGATGCATGGCCTTTCTGTGACGACTTTTGTTGTCAATAGAAATCGCTTTGTTTTTTTTTTGGGTACACGAAAATACTCATCATAAAATGAATAGAAATAATAAAACTTGATAATTAACAAATATAAATAGCGATTGCATTAAAATCTCCATGCCAAAATACTACAATAAATCTTCAAATGTCATATGTGAGGACCCGAAATTTGTTGAATTATACACCTAAAATTTCTTGAATTACTTGCTTATATTTCTTCTAAGAACCCTAAATTTTTTTTCATGAATTATTTGTCATTGTATACATTTAAGTGCAAATCATTTTCTTTAAACATTGGTAACATAAAATTTTCATTTAAGTGCATTATTTTCCTTAAGTACTCTATTTTGTATGTATTGTACGAAATTAATTTGGAATTGTATTTTACATATTTCATGTAGCCAAACACATAAACTTATATGGTATTAAGTGGATCACATTTTACATTAAGGAATTTGATGGCAATTTGCAAAGATATTATTCCATTTTTGGCCAAGATAATGCCACATGTCAACCATCCCATGACATCTTGACTTAAGCCTTCTTATTTAATCCTTCAATTTCAAAAATTTGAATCAAATTTCCCTCTCTTCTCTCACCTCATGGCCAGCCACTTCAAGCTTGAAGAACACCAAACCCTAAGCTAAAAATTAGTCATTCTAGTGAAGGAGAACAACTTTGAGTGAAACCCTAGGCTAGATTACCTCTTAAGCCTCAAGCTTTGTTGCAAGGAGTGAAGTTTTTGGGTGGATTTCTCACTCTTCTAGCAAGGTAAATTTTCACTTATTTATGCTTTAATGAGCTTTAAATTCAAAGAGGATGTTGGTTAGGTAGGATTAAAGTGTTTATGGTTGTTTGGAAGGAAAGATTATGGAAGGAAATCTTGTGTTTGAAAACTAGAACTTAGGTTTTCATTTTTGGTTACCATGTGTTTGATGAAATGCTTAATGACTTGTGATGCTTTGATGATGGAATTATTTACTGTTTTAGCATGTTAAACACCTTGTTAAGTGATGGAAATGACTTTAAAGGGGTGATTGAAGAAAATGCATCAAAACTTGATAATTAACAAATAGAAATAGCGATTGCATTAAAATCTCCATGCCAAAATACTACAATAAATCTTCAAATGTCATATCTAAATTCTCATAACGCTACAAAAGATTTGATAATGGTCTAGGTGCCCCAAACAGCAAAAAATCCAAAATAAGTAAATTTTACAAAAGGCATTTGAGTTGAACCACCAACAAAGTCGTAAGCGAGGTGCATGAGCAAAACAGAGCTGTCTCCAATGCCGTTCAATTAAATGACTAGACTTTAATGCTTTCACTAATGATCAACCATCTTCCAAAAACATTGAAGGATTGCCTTTTTCTGCATTGAAATAGTAACATAAGTAGTAATTTTCAAGACAAGCAAAACAGCAAACTAAAAGTAAATTTGATTGGCTTGCCTACCCAAAAAATGCACGCAATTCACTTGAACCAGCCAAAGTACATAATAAATCAACTTTAATTGATTTGTTGTGCACATAATTTCAGTTTAAGTAAAATAAAATTTCATGCAAAAAGGTAATGAAACAACATAGTTTTGGCAAAAAACTATCATTTACTAGCTCTCTGTAAAAGCCATCCAACCAAGTTGCTTACAACAAACTACAAATAATCAGTTGCAAATTAACTAAAGATTTCCAGCCAAGTTGCTTCTAACAAACTACAACCAATCAGCTCCAAATTAACTAGAGATCTAGCCAAGTTGCTTACAACAAACTGCAACCAATTAGCTACAAATTAACAAGAGATTTCCAGCCATGTTGCTCATAACAAAATACAAAAAATCAGCTACAAATTAAGAAGAGATTTCCAGCCAAGTTGCTTATAACAAAATACAACCAATGAGCTGCAAATTAACAAGAGATTTCCAACCAAATTGCTTACAACAAACTGCAGGCAAGAGCTTACAACAAACTGCAACCAATCGGTGAGTCATGTAAACTAGAGATTTCCAAGCAAGTTGCTCACAACAAACTATAACCAATCAGAAATAAACTAACAAGAGCTTTTGACATCAGCTATTTTGACATCATGCATAGCATGATATACAGAATGAGATAAAAAGTATAATGGTTTCTAAAGTTGTAGCAGCCAATATCAGTCAAAACAACATAATTCCAAACTAATCCATGTCCCATATGAGTACAATCATAATTTTTATAGCCAAGAGGCAAAGTGAACAGCCAAGAAACTAAATTGAATGTGAAGATAAAAGCAAGGCTAATTACTACTTATGTATGAGAAAGATGGCTTACCAATTATCATTGCCAAATGTACTTTCATTGCCCTGTTTCCTTGACTGCAATTCAGCTCTTAAAGCCTTAAGGAGGTCTTGCATATCACTTTGCTAGTTCTGCATTTCAGCTTGCTGGTTCTCCAACCTTTGCATAAGTTCTTGTTGAGATTGGAGTTGAAATTCTAGATCAGCTGAGCATTTTTCAGCCTGCTCTGAGCGTTTTTCAGCTACCTCTGCTCTTTTCTTGAATGCTTTTATGTCTGCTAGTCTTTGTGCAATTAAGCTAGCTTTGGAAAGACCACGACCACGAACATATCCAATTACATGCCCTGTTACTTCAACACAAATGTCTTCTTCAGTCTTAGCCACACCACTAGCTTCACATTCCAATTGCAACTCCTTCATCTTGCTTTACAAGCATACATTTTTAAGTTCATATGTGTATTGGAGATGTAAAACTATGATATTCAACTTGAAAGTGTTATTATTCTTACTGAGTTTTGAGCTGATGTCTCATCAACCATTGCATTCTTCTTCCAATTGGTCCAATTGACCTTCCCTCCTTTGCTTCCTGTTAGCATATGAACTGTTAGTGAAGCTAACCACAAAACATAAAGGATAGGCTTAACATATGCAATTACCCGTTCAGCTTTATGACGTAGAAAAGATTTTGTTCCAGCCGTATGTGCAGTTTTTTGCTTTGATCTGTTTATCTTATTTCGCTCACTTATCAGCTACACGTGTGAATTCAAACATTGATTAGATTACCTAAGAAAACATAAAAAATGGATTGTGGTGAATGATCAAATATGTGGTAGTATATACCTTAAATTCTGGACATCAAAAATAGTCACACAAGTAAATCCAATCCGATTCCCTCACGAATTCTGGACGATTACGAAGAGCTTCCTCCTTTGAGCCAAATTTATGGAATATCTTGTGAAAATTATAGCGTCGACTCTGATATTGTGAATTCAACTGTTTAATCAAAGCTAGCTTGACATGATCTTCTTCATCAAATGTAAAACTATTCTGGACAGAATTCAAATTTTATGTCATAAGTAGCAAAAGGTACTTGTGCTTAGTTTAAATAGCAAACTATTAAAACAGAAAAGGAACCAAGCTGCATGATGACTTACATTAGCCAGTTTCAGCATTTGTTCTCTTTCAGTTTCAGGAAGCCGAGCCCATTTGGGTGCTTTCCATTTGTCATATTTTCGAATAACACAACTAGCCTCTGAAATGAAACTTTGAGCACCATCTCCAACTAATCTTCCACTCATGTCTGAAATAGTAACATGCACCTTTTTCCCAGCCTTTTTTACACTTGACAGAGTAATATTACGAGTAAATCCTCTTTTTCTCTTCAAATTCACATGGTCTGAAGTTAGAAGGTAGACAAGACCATAAGGCCACATCCAGAAAAAAACTTAAAATATTTAGTTAATGAGAAAAGTGATGTTTAATGGCCTGAAATACCAGTTCCATTCGACTCTAGCTCCCTGCTAGTTGCTGTTTCATAACTTCCATAAGCAACGGATTGGTTGGAGCCAACATTCTGTGTGAAGTTGGAGTCCCATCAGCTTGCACTCCAGCAGATGTGGGTGAAATCGTCCTATTCCTTGAAATTATTGTAGTAGTGTGTTGACCATTTTGTTCAACACCATTTTCTCCACCATTAGATCCTTTAAGATCCTATAATGCAGCAAGGTATACAACCCATTACTCGGTAGAGACTATAATCTATCTGAAAATGTATTCAACCAGGCAACGAATTTAAAATAAAGGCACTGACCTCAGGTTCATCGAATAGACGTAAACAAGAAGACCTTTTTGGTAAGGTTGAATCATTGGCATTCCTTGCATTGGCATTTACAGTATCTTTTCCATTACCACCTTGCTACATTAGCACAAGAGGAAGTTCATTCAATGGCAGATTATTTACATGAAAAGATACAATTGAATGCTAAAATTTCAATACCTGGCCACTCAGATCATCTTCAGCTTGTATTGCTCCAGCTTTCTCACCTCCACCTCGACTTGGTCGTATCGGATTCTTTCCTTTTTTACCCGGACCAGCCATGTACCTATACAACCAAACAATATCAGTATCAATGAAACATAGGAGTTATATTATATTAAAAGTAGATTATTCAAGTTCTTGAAATACACACCAAGCTTTCCATTTAAGATATGCCGTGGTGCATTACAAAATAGAAAATATGCCATATACAAATTGATCAAATAAACCATAAGGTACACACTATGAAAAAAAGGGTAAACCAGAATGGTAGTTTAATCAGATTCATAATCATCACTGTCTAAAAATTGTTCATTTTCATCCTCGATTGACAATGATTGTTCAATGTCATCATCATCATCAATAAAAGTGTCATCTATCGACTTCGTGTGTCTTGCTGTTTTTTCCAAGAACATGACATTTGCTTCAATCCTTTCTTCATCTATCATGTCTCCCCTTCTCAAACTAGCCACCTCGAGCTCCTCTTGTACACCTGCTAAATCTTCATGATAATCTTCTTGATAAACCTCTTCACCATCTTCAAAATCATCGTCATGCTTCTCAAGAACATCATAGCATGAACGGGGGCTGAACGTCTCAGCAACATGCCAATTACCACCAAGTTTCAAGTCCTTAACATAAAATATCTGCTCAGCTTGTGAGGCTAATACAAATGGCTGGTCCGAATACCATTTTTTTGACATATTGATGCTAGTAATTTTACTCTGCTTGTCCACTTTGATTCCTGAATTGTTTCTCAAATCCCCCCGATCACACTTAAACATAATTACTCAATTTTGAGTGAACGAATATTCAACCTCCACTATTTCTGTGATCACACCATAAAAGTTTATTTCTTTACCAGCATGCTCCCCCTTGACCATAATGCCACTATTCTGTGTTTTTCGTTCTCTTTCCCGAAAATTTGTATGAAACCTGAACCCATTAACATTACATCCAGGAAATGTAGTAACTCGAAAATCAGGTCCCTTGGCCAATGAGAATAACTCGTCATTACATCTCCCATGAGAATACATATAGGCAACCTATGTCAACCAATCAAGACATGTTAATACTCACTGAACTAAGAATTAAAAAAATTTGATAAATTTTCAGGTTGCATATTGTATACTTACACATTCTTTAAACCATTTTGGAAACTCTAAGTCCTGCCTTTGCTGTAAATTTGATACATTCTGAATTTCAAGAAATTCTTTATGCTCCCCATGCAACAAAAGCACTAGTTATGTATATATTATGATAGTACATTAATTATGAATTGTAAGACACTAATTATAGAACTCTTAAGAGATTTAGGAGTAAATGATGCTATTACCTCATATACTTATCCACTTCTTCACAATTTTTCAGGACAAACAGGTGTATTTTCAGCAAATCAGCCTCACTTATGCAACTATATGTTGCTGCCCCAAAAGGTCGTGCCATGCTAGAAAATACAGATAATTTTCCAGTGGCTTCATGCCTCTCCATGTTTCGTTCCATCCGATTAAATCTGGTATGAATATTGTGCAAATACCTAGAGATGAATGTTAGAGATTCATCATCTAAGTAACGCTCTACAATACAGCCTTCCGGTCTAGCCCTATTATGCACATAGCTCTTGTATTGACCCATTTTTCTGAATAGAAAATCCAGTCCCACATGTTAAAAGTTAATAGATGTAAAGTAAAGGAAATAAATAATGCAAAAAAAAAAGGTACAATACCTCTCATATGGAAACATCCACCGGTATTGTGCCGGTCCGGCAGTCTTGGCTTCAGCTGGTAAATGGACCATTATATCAAAAAAATTTGGAGGGAATAATTTTTCTAGTTTGCACAGCATAAGGACAATGTTTGTCTCCTGCATTTTCAGCTCATCTACATAGAGAGTTCTAGAACAAATTTTTCTGAAAAAAATTACTAATCTCAATCAAAAGTTGAGAAACCTCTTTTGATAACATTTCTCTAATTGCTAGTGGAAGAAGCCGTTGTAAGAACACATGATGGTCATGACTCTTCATCCCTAAAAGTTGACATTCTTTTGTCTCAACACATCGGGGTATGTTTGAGGCAAAGCCATCCGGGAACTTGATTGAACTCACAAATTGGCAAAAAGTTTTTTTCTCGGCACGGGATAAAGTGTAGCATGCAGTTGGCATAACTTTGGATGTACCCCTTCCAGGTTGTAGATGCAATTCTGCTCTCAATCCCATTTCTTTCAAATCCTTCCGAGCCTGCCAAGTATCCTTAGTTTTTGAAGGGATACTCAGTAATGTACTAATCAAAGCTTCACACACATTCTTCACAATATGCATTGTATCCAAGTTATGCTTGATTTTATTAGTACTCCAATATGGAAGTTCAAAGAATATGCTCGTCTTCAACCAATTCGAATTGCTATGCACTCGTTTTCTTTTCTTCTGTTGGAGCAAATCAGGAGCCTTGCCAAATTCAGGATGGTCAATATGAAGAAGCTGTTGTAGGATTTCTTCACCTGATAAAGTCCTAGGAGGCTGTCTAAGTTCTCTTTCTCCATTAAATGCCTTCATTTCATGACGCCATTTATGATCAGCAGGTAAAAAATGGCGATGCCCCATGTAACAGCATTTATGACCATTGTTCAAATACACACTATCAGTCTCATCTAAACAGATTGGACAAGCTTTGTATCCTTTCGTACTCCAGTCAGACAAATAACCATATGCTGGAAAATCATTAATTGTCCACAGAAGTGCAGCATGTAACATGAACTTCTGTGAGGCCCCGATTTGTCCCAATTTCTGGAAAATATTAAATAATGTTAATTATAGTTATTTTGGTTTGCCAAGGTGTTTATATGGTTTGTTTTACTTTTCAAAGTGTTGGTTTTAACTAGCTTGTTTTACAAAGTTTGAAAACCCTAGTTTGCTTTGAAAACCCTAAATTGGGATAAAACCCTAATATGTATATGCAAAACCCTAGTTTGGATTTGTAAAACCCTAGTTTTGAAAATACATTTAAGTTTTATGTCCAATAACAAGTTTGTTATTTCTTGATTTTACGTGTGTTAATGCATGATTAAGAAGGATGATTAAGATGATCGATGTCGATTCCTAGGTGATTAGTGGCTTTAGTAGGTGTAATTAAGTTTGATGGACTAAGTTGATAGGAAAGAAAATTACTTGGGCAAGGGTGGAAGTTAACCTAAGTTGGTAGGTTAATTAGCATTACATTTTTGACCAATTTTGACCAAACACTAAATATCTAGTTGATGACATCTCTTGGTTATTCTAGAGCTTGAGAGAGCCGACCAAGCCAAAGGAAAAACAAAGAAGGAAAACCGTGAGGAAAAGAGAAGAAAAGAAGAAAAAAAAAAAAGGGAGGAAAAAGAAGAAAAACTTGGGAACTCTTGCAAGGTTTAATCATTCAATCTTGATTTGGAGCTAGGAGGTGAAGCTTGCACTTGAAAGGTTGAGGTTGCACCAAGAACACAAGCTAGCAAGGTTTTCTTCTATCTTTTCTTCTATTTTTACAAGCTGGAATTTCGACTAAGTTGATGAAGTTGTTGGATTTTGTTGTTGTTTTGACTTGATTGAGGATCATGTTTAGCTTCTTAGATGAATATATAGGTTAGATTGTTGAATTTTCTTGTGTAAAACTCCAGCCAAGAAGAAATCATTAGGGTTGAATTTCTGTCCATTTTTTCTGTCCAAATTTGCTTGATATTTTCAAAGATGATGGGGACAGAATTAGCTTTAGCACAAAGCATGAAAGTTGTATAGAGTTGAGTGAGGGTTCTACCTGTAAATTTTCAGGTGAATCTGAGCACTGTAGCATGTGAAAAGACTAAAATGCCCCTGATGCCCTATTTCTATCCGAATCGTTATTTTTGCTGCTGTAATGGGCCATTTTGACCGGGAAGATGACTATTTTTGTTTTTGAGGTCTTCCTGAGTATTGTAGCCTTATATGTTAGCTTTCTAATGGATTTGGAATCGCTTGATTTGGAGCTGTGAATGTCGAGTTATGGCCGTTTGAAGCTGTCCTGCTTAAATCTCTGCGATAGGGTAGAAAGCCATTGTTTTGATTATTTTCGACCTAGTTGGGATGGAATTGGATTTCAACTTCTTCATGAAAATTGCAGAGGGTAATGTGGAACATGTAAGGGTTGCATTTGCATGATTGTTATTGCATTCAGTCATTGGATTTGCATGTGCGTGTTTTGGTTGGAACGTGATGCATTTGGGCAGAAACAGAAAATCAGGATTGACGGGACAGCCTCTTTGACACCATTTTTCGTGTTGATCCTTTGTGATTTGGCTTTTGGCAAAAACACAAAAGTTATAGCCTTTAATTCTAGCTTTCCAACGCATCTAGAATTTCTTAATTTCGATTTATGAGCGCTGAGTTATGATCGTTTGAATCTAACCTGTCGGAAATTCTGACATTAAAATTTCTTGGACTGTTTCCGCATTTTTGACCTATAAAGAGTGAATCTGGGCAGAAGTTTTCTTCATGAAAGTTGTATCTTGTTCTCTTAGCTTTGAAACAGCACCTCGTGCACTTCAATCCGACACTTGTACCATTAGTTATGATTAAAATGGCAAAAGGTGTCAAATCTGCCTTTCACACCTTTTAGTGTGTGTTTCTTGTCTTCGTTCCGTTTCCATCCGTTTTTGGTCTAACGCCCATGCATGTGCTCCTATTGCTATTTTAAACGTTTATAAGTATTTTTCAAGAGTTTTAGTTCTTTGAGTACGTGCACGTCACGTCATTTCACATGTGCAAATGGATTTTCTTAACTCAGGTGATTCTGTGGACACCGAAAGATGTGTTTGATCTTCTAAATTTTCCTCGCTTGTTCTCAACTGTTGGTGAGTGTTCCTTGCATGTTTGTGAATAAATTGCTTTGTTGACGTGTTTAAATGCTTTTAATAATTATGTGAAGGGCGAGTATGTACTTTATCGCACTCGGCCTACTTTTATTTCTACTGTTCAACTGTGTGCTTTTCCATTATTTGTATATTATTTGCGCATGACTGTAGGCCATGTGTACTAACACATAGGCTAAACAAGGCCTTCCCCCTTCGTTATCGACCTATTCGAGCCAGAAGCGGACTCGATCGGGTAGGTTGATAACCTAGGGCACTGCACGGTATATTCGAGTATTACCACTGGGAGTTATAAGGAGTAGGGGGTTGAGTATTGAACAAGACGGACTGCAACTGCTTCCAATGGAACCTGTATCCTTTCACTGGGTATTTTCCCAGTTTATGTGTTTATACATTTTATGCTTCTAAACTGAATTATATTAACATACTGAGTGCTTAACTGATATATTTTTGCTCCACTGTTACTATGTGATTTGTGTGATATTTGGATCGCTCACTGGGCTTTTAGCTCATCCCTTTCAACTTTGTTTTTCCTTAGCAGGATTTGAGATCGAGAGCTTCCAAGGGTTACACTAGGTCGATTGGTTTGGAGACCTAATCTTGTATTTTGATGTAGCCCTTGTATTTTGAATTGTACTAATGGAATGTTGGATGGATGGATAAACTTTTGTATCTGTAATTATAGTTCGGGACGTTTGTGGTTCGTTACGGAAATTTTGGGGTTTAAATGTTTCAGTTGATTTGAGGACATCGATGTATTTTGTTATTTGCATTTGAACTAAGGATCTGTAGTGAGTCCCAGCGAGAGCTGGGCAGGCGGCTCGCTGATACCTTAGGGTTCGCCCTAGGGAGAGGTGGGGCTGTCACAACTTCTCTCCTGTGAAGGCATCATATGTCTCCACACTAGGGGAAAACAACTCTTTTAACCGTCAATTAGTGGTCTAAAGTATACATCGATATCATTTCACGAGGCCTTAGGACCAGGAATAATTATCGATAATAGAAAAAATGGATCCTTCATGCATTTCCATGGTGGCAGGTTGTAAGGAACAAGGATTACAGGCCATATACTGTATGAATTGGTCATGTTTCCATATGGGTTAAACCCATCACTTGCAAGCCCCAGCCTTACATTTCGAGGATCTTCAGAAAATGCCTTATGATGTCTATCAAACTCCTTCCAAGCTAATGAATCGGCAGGGTGTCGCATTATGTTGTCATTGTCTACACGTCTCTCCTTATGCCACCTCATATCACGAGCAATCTCTTTTTTCACAAAGAGTCTTTGCAGCCTCGGTTTTAATGGAAAGTAGCGTAATACCTTTCTGGGTACTCTAAAGTTTGGAGATTTATACCGAGGTTGCAAACATTTTTCATTCGGACAATGATCTAGACCTTCATTTTCTTTCCAATAAAGGGCACAATCATTCTCACAAGCATGAATTTTGACACAATTTAGTCCTAACTCACGAACAAAACTTTTCGCCTCATAGTATGAACTAGGAATTGATGCCATGGGAAATACACTATTCAGGAATCTTAACAGCATATCTATTGATTTACAGGTCCACCTGTTCATTGTTTTGAGGTGGAGGATATAGACAACAAAAGAGAGTTTTGAATACTTTTCACAACCTGGGTATAGACTTTTTTCAGCTTCAGATAATAAGTTAAGAAACCTACTCGCTTCACCTTCTTCCTCACCACTAGCACCCATATCAGGCTCTGCTGAATGTCTCCAATTCTCACCAAAGTTAGCAGCTCCAATGTCATTTAATAGCTCCTCAATATCGTCTGCCTCACTATGTTCTTCATTTACATCTGTATCATTATTCTCCTCATCATCTGATTCAAAATTTTCTCCATGATATATCCATCTAGTATAACTATCAACTATTCCCCTACACAAGTGATCAGCCATGACTTCCATATTTTGGTCAGCAAAGTTATTACATACTTTGCAAGGACATGGAAGCTTACACGTAGAATTCTTCTCTCGAAAAGCAAACCTAATAAATTCATTGACTCCATCTAGATATCTGGGGTCTAGGTAATTCTTAATTAACATCCAGCTCCTGTCCATATTTTTGCTGCCCTTTGTCCTAACATGAAGATTAAGACCATAATACTACACTGAACAAAAAGCACTATATATAGAAAATTGAATTTGCCAAATAACAGGAATGGAAATGGAAGTTCTAATAATTCATATTTTCACCAAAGACCGTGTCAGGTAAACATAATAACAATTCATTGTTGAAGACAGATTATATGCCATTACAAAAGTTGCACAAAAAATGCTTCAACTAAATTAAGCCAGTCCTAATATTATGTCCAGCAGCTACTGTACAACACCAATTCCAAGATCCAAAAAAGTTAATAACAAAAGAATAAATTTGATTCATTAACAGCCTTTTCGTATGATATATGCCCAACCAACTAAATCATATTTAGTTGACAATATAATTGAGAAGTTAAATGCAATTCATGCTAGCCAGTAAAGAACAACAACAAATGCTTATCAAATTAGCACTTCAAAAGCTAACTAAAGCAAGAAGACCAATTAACAATAACAAAATAAAAAACACAATGGCATCAGCTAATATAGCAGGACGTAAAAAACCAGCACAGATAAACACATAGTTAAACAATTGCTGGGCAAAAACTCAAGCTAGAATAAAGAAAAAAGTTGTACAACACGTCTAGGAGCATCACTACAACGTACATAACAGAGGACAAATGGCAAAAAATATTTTCATCAATGAATACCTGGGCGCAGCAACAACTGTAGTGGACAGAGAGAAGGAGAAGTAGGAAGCAAGTAGCAAACAGCCTGAAGTCCCAAAACAGAGGTAGAAAAGCTGGAAAGATATCAAAAAGGCAGAAACCGTATTAGAAGGGTTCAACAAGTAGCTTTCCATGCATGAATAGCTAAAAAGAGATTGTCTAAACATTGAAAACAACAAAAAAATTACTATAACAAGTTGCAAATACAATTATAGCTTTTTGGCAAGAGAGAAATCTAAGTAAACATATCCTCAAGAGAAGGCGACTTTATTATCAAATCAATTTTCTATAGGAAGCAAAGGAGTAATCTACCTAAAAATGGACCTACCTAATTATATATCGCACTCTAAAATCCTTTTCTCTATAATGGTATAGCTAGAAACTTTCTAAAACTTCATCCAAGTATGATAACTTGGTATTCTGCCCAGTGAGCTAGTCACTGGATTGGGTTTCTAAATTAATCGGATGCAGAGACCAATATTCGATATTTTTCCAATAAAGAGCCTTTACAGGAATCTTTTATGGTCATAAAGATTCCCACATGCAATTTTCTCCATCAATTTTCTCCATCAAAATTTTACGCCAAAAAAGCATTGGGAAGGGGGGAAATTGTTAAAGGTAATATTGCTGATCTCGGATTGGATCAGCCCCTTTGACATAAAAACCATATAAGAGCAGGTGTCTTAGATAGATGCATGTTAAAATTGCAGAAGTAGCCTCGGTTAAATCTGATCATGAATCAGGTACAATTTAAGAAGAGAGAAGTAAAACACTTCTCAACAGGATTTCCTCTTTCTTTATTTGGTTTCAAGCTTAGAAAACTTGATCTAGACTGATTGATCAAGCTAGAAAGCAGTAATTAAAGCTTCTTATCTGCTTTTAAAGTACTTATAGGAGGAGCTGTACAAAATCTTAACAAAAGGTGTTGACACATACAAACTCATAAGCATGAGTATTCTTTCGCTATCTTATGCTGAGTTTTGCCCTGTCAAGCTTGAAATGTTGCTTAGTTTGCATATGCAACTTCTCTTCTAAGAGCATATATTTCTTTGGTTTCGGAGGACGTTGTTCAAGTGATGGGAAAGCTTATTGAATAACCTTTACAATTATGCATAACTTAGAGAATAATACAGCCGAGAATATAAGACAAAATCATCATTCTAGTCAAAGAAACAAGTTAGAATCATCATTCTAATCAAAGAAACAAATAATGTGCATATCACCAAACAAAAGACGTCCACATAAACAAACAAAAAGGAATAATAAGGTATCCTGTCCAACCATGCAAAACCCACATGTAGTTTTATTTGTTTAATACCCTGTGGTTAGCAAATTAAGCCACTTTAACTGCATCTTGATATATTTGGATTCTGCATCTAAATTTATCTTAACACTCAATTAATGACGCTATTCAAGTATTAAATTCACAGATTACAGAGATTATACATTATCAAGACCAATTTTTTGTCTGAGTACAGAATGTTTTGCAAGGGACATGGACTGGAACCCACACAGGTATGACTCAAGAAAGGCATAAGAATAGAGATAGTGACCCCCCACCATGGGAGATTTTGCAATCGAAATAAGAAAATGCTAAACACGTTATCGTACCGGGAAGCATTATTAGTAACAAAACTAATTTCGCGTAATCCTTCCCATACACCCAAAAAAAAAAAAAAAGTTCCATCAAAGAAGATTGCCAGAGGCCTCACACATGCAATTTTCTCCATCAATGTCCCAATCCATTTGTTAAAATCAAAGACATATAGCTAAGTAAATTCTGCACGAGCCCAAAGTTGTACCCTCATCTTCTTCACTAAAGTTAACAACATCAAGAACAACCCTATTCTTTTTCAATTTCCTTCCATTCATCTCTGATACATTTTTATCAAACTTAACAAGACTTCCAGCAACAAAGGGTTATGGGTTTCCCAAGCATGCCAAGAGGCAGAGTATAAAATTAATCCTCTAAATTAGGGCAAAAATTTTCCCCTAAATCAAAAATTAGGGAAGCAAAATATGGGGGACAAAAAGAGTAATCACTTGAGGGATAAAATGAAGGTGATTGTTGCATCATATTGCACAAAGAAATAGGTAAAGTCCAACAACAATGCTCGTAAACATTTTAAGGAAAAAACTTAAGCAGCTTTTGGCAAACATAGCTGCATATTATTTCACAGAGAAATTCGAAAAGGAAAGCACTAACCTTTTTGCAGAGACTTGGAGAGAGAGATGGTCTTCAATGTCGCGGAGCCATAGTTGAGTGCTGACCTTCAATCGCTGGAAATGATGGAGGTATGGCGTGTTTTGAAGTGGGTGTGAAGGGGAAAGAGACTGTGAAGGTGAAAGAGGTTGTGAGGGATACTTAGGCAAAAGTGAAGGTTGTGAGGGACACTTAGACAAAAGTTGGACTTCACTCACACTTACCGCCACATTTTTTTGGCTTGCATTTGAATGGATTTCGGACTTCATTTATTCCCCCCTTTTAGACATGCTTCAATTTGTGAAGCTTTTTGGGTAATTAAATTGGTTTTTATGAATTAATTTATTTAGTTAATTGTAGATCTGGTGTATGATTTATTTATTTTTGTAACTGGTTTATTGTAATCAATGTTATAGACTGATGATTACTAATTATCAAGATATAATTAAAAATATTTTTCTTTTTGCTATTTATTTATTACTGTAATTCAGGCAAATATGACTAATTTGACTAATCTAGTTAAATTGCCAAATACACATGAAAATTGATTCTCCTACAACTAATATATTTTTCTAAAATATGAGTCTATTATTGTTGTTTTTTCTTAAAACTTAAATCTGATTGAATCTCATCCCTAAATTTTCTTATTACATCTAAAAGTTCTTAACTTGAATTCTCATATTGTAATAAAGGTACTTCAATTGAAGATATCAATTAGTATTACTAAATCTTTTTGACATCTTAATAATAGAAAAAATTTTTCAACTACTATGTAATTGAAGATATTAATAGAATTTAAATTATATTTACTCATCTAGTACACTTAATAAATTAATAAACTATTAATTTATCTATTAATTTATCGAGCAATTAATACCTTTTTAAATTATATGTAAGTACACTAGATGACAGTTGTTTCACTAGATACAAACCAATATTGATATTAATATGCTGTTAAAGTTGTGTTAATGTTCTAAGAAGGTAATAAAAGGCACAATAAGATTTTATTCTATGTCCACATAAAATTATATAAACTATATGACAGCTGTTTCACTACATACAAACCAATATTAATGTTAATATGTTGTTAAAGTTGTATTAATGTTCTAAGAAGGTAATAAAAGGCACAATAAGATTTTATTCTGTGTCCAAATAGAATTATATAAACTTATTCGGGCTTAAATCATATTTTAGGGTGGCTAAGTAAAATAAGGTTAAATTATTGGGAATCAAATCATATTTTTAGGGTGTCCAAGTAAAGTAAGATAAACTTATTGGGCTTTAAATCAAATTTTAGGGTGTCTTGGTAGACCAAGAATAGCTTATTAGGATTCAAATCATATTTTTTTAATTTTCTAGCTAGTACAATTAGAAAAAAAAATTTATGCTGATTTCAATTTAATTAAAAACTTTTTTTAGTTTTTTTCAATTACAGAATTATTCCAATTTTAGCAACGTTAACTAGTTTAACTAACATAATTAAATTACCAAATTTATTTAATTATGAGACCTATAATCATTTGACTAGCTTTTTTTTAAATTTTTTTCAGCAAGGGAGGGCTGGACTTAAGGAGCGGGGAGGGGGTAGGGGGATTTGAACCCAAGCTTTCTACTATCTGGAGCCTCAACCTCAACCAGTAGGCCAATGCCTTATCAGCTAGCAAGTTAATTCATTTAGCCAATTTTATAACTTTAACTTTCATTTAAATTTGCTAATACATTTTTTTAAAAAAAATTTATGAATATATTATTAATCATTACTTCTTAATATAGTTATTTAAAAAATTATAATATATAAAAAATTATTGTTACATTTAAACAACTGTTAAGTGACAATACTTGTTGTCACTAGCAACTCTTACATTTTACTGACAACAACAAGTCGTCAGTAAAAATCAACAGTGACAACAAGCCACAGTTGTCAGAAAAAGAACGAGCATTATTGACAACATTTAGCATGTTGTCACTGTTGTAGAGCGCGCGTTTCACAAATCAGATGGCGGGAAGTAGTTTGTGACGACAATTTAAAGTCGTCACTGAATAGCTAGCTACCTCGATGCAGGTGTGACAACATTCAAAGTCGTGGTTGAAGGGCCTTCTTTAGTGACGAGAAAAAGTCGTCACTGTGTAATGTTGTCACTAATGACCATTTTTCTTGTAGTGTAAAATTCTAGTTGATCCTTATGTATCTCATTCATTTGTGAATCCTGCCTTTTTGAATGGAGTAGATATAAAGCCTGTTAGATTACCTTATGATCTTGAAGTTAGAATACCCACGGGAGAACAAAGTTTAATTATCAGTTGGGTATACAAGAATTGTGATATTTGGGTAGGAAAAAGAAAGTTAATGGTAGATCTAATAAGTTTAGATATTAAGGAGTACGATGTTATTATAGGAATGGATTGTCTAGCCCAATATCATGCCAAATTGGATTGTAGGGCGAAAACTGTGGAATTTTCTATTCCTGGGGAGGTTACCTTGAGACTAGATGTAAAAGGGAGGTTAGTTTCGTCTGCTCTTATTTCAGGGATTAAGGCTAGAAAATTATTAAGTAAGGGGGCTCAGGGTTACTTAACTTTCCTTATAAACCCTCCAAGTGATAAGAAGAAATTAGAAGAGGTGCCAATTGTGAAGGATTTTCCAAATGTTTTCCCTGAGGAACTAGAAAACTTACCTCCTGAGCGAATGGTAGAGTTTAAGATCGATTTAGTACCAGGAACTGCACCGATCTCTAAAATCCCGTATTGAATGGCATCGACTGAATTTAAGGAGTTGAAAGTTCAATTACAAGATTTGCTAGAGCGGGGTTTTATTAGGGAAAGTGACTCACCTTGGGAAGCACTTGTGCTATTTGTTAAGAAAAATGATAGGAGTTTGAGGTTGTGTATAGATTCCCGAGGGCTCAATTGTGACGGTCCCACTTTCCCCAAAGGCGAACCAGAGGGGTCAGCGGACTGCCTGCCCGGCTCTCGCCGGGACTCAGTCAAGCACTTATCAAATCACATCATTAAAACCACAACATAACTGGTAATTTATGCTTAGAAAATTTCAAACTTATACATATTTGTTTTACATTCCGAAACTACGTTCAAACCTAGAACTATACAATAATTTACAGTCAAAAGTACCTAGTATCAAAAGTCTGATATAGAGGTTATCCACCACCTCGAGCACCGTCAAGCTTTAACCTGGGAGGGGGAAACAAGTAAAGGGGTAAGCCTAATGCTTAGTGAGTGTCCCGATATAGTAAGTGAACATGTTGTAAATTCCAAAACGGGCATTTAAAATTTAACATATAGTGATCCCAAAATGGGCAGGTAAACAGTCAATCAGGTATTCCCGTTATAACGGGTCATGTATCAGTATCATGTATTCCACAGGTTGTGGACAGGTAAACAAGTTCAGGAAAAAGGATACTGTCCGTTCCAAGTGTCGATGAAGCTTTCAATCTTCCGATCACCGGCCAACATTTCTCCGACTTTTGGGCCCAAACACCAACAGGCAGGAGCGGTAATACTCATGAGTAAACCTTAACAGCATCTGGGGTTCGTTAACTGTCCGACCTAGCCCATTGCCGCTCGGGGTCAAACCACGCCACCGGGGTGGGATCCCGAACAGATAGGTTGCCAATTGTGGTAAAGTACACAATAGTGCGAGCACAAGTAATTGTCACGTATGAGCAAAGTGCGATAAAGTACACACTCGCTCCTTTTCAAATAATTAATCACTTGTGCATGTACATGTAGGCAAATAGCATGTTGGAAATAATCCAGATAACTTGCACGTATACATGTGAGCAGATAGCATGTTGAGAACAATTTACAAATATACAGTGAAACAAGTCGGGTCCCTCACCTGTAGAGGTATTTAAGTGTGGAGCGATGATCCGGCAGCGGTCCCTAGTGCTTGGTCGGATCCCCGTGAGCAATTAGTATTAGTTACTATTTTAGGAAACTTTATCTAGTTAACAAGTTAACCAACTAATAGTATAAATTAAGTTGGGTAAAGGTCGGGACTTGGCTCGGGGTTCGGGTCGGTGTCGGACAGTGTAAGGTCGTGGATAATGGTGTCGCAGGTTTTGGTTCTAGTTAGTACATGTCGGGCATGACTAGGTAGTAATAGGCCTTAGTCAATAGTTTAGGTGTTATCGGCAAGTTCGCAGTCGGTGGGTTTGGTACATGATCGACACTAGTCGACATGGGCCAGGTAGGTTTTGGCACGACCGGCAACAACCGCAACGGTCGGCACCGGTCAGCTTGGGGAATACCTGTTGGGGTGAGTCGGGGCGGTGGTCGGCGTCGGGTCGGTCAGGCGACGCGCCAGCGAGGCTGGTCGATTTGGCATCAAGACGGTGGGTTGCCGATGGTGCACATCGGCACCTATCGGCAACCGTTGGAAGCTTGAATTGCATCGGAGGGTGCTGGGAGTAAGTCGTGTGGATTGCTTGCAGGTTAGCCTAGGCTTGTGCAAGTCGGGTCAATCGGCAAGGTCGCCTAAAGTCGGCACCATTCCGGTGCCGATCGGGCACGCCGGGTCGTCCAGGGTGCTTGGGCATGGGTAGGAAGGGTTATGTGCTGGTCGGGTGCCGAGACGGTCGGCATGTTACTGAGTTCGGGTTTTATAGTTGCCGCTTTTGGTTTGATGCCTAGGGTTAGGCTAGCGGAAACCTCTCGAGTACGTTACATCTGACCTGGGTCGGCCGGGGGGGGTTGGCACTAGGCTCGATCCGTTAACGGGTGTACGTACGTCGGCTAGGGGCTAAGTAGTCGTTAACGAGTGTGCATGGGTCGGCAAGTCCGCTAACCGGCTATGGCACACGGGTTGGCTTGGGTCTGAGAACATCAGTTAGGATCTGGGCAGGTCCGTCACGGGTTTGGCAAGGTTGGATTAGACAATCTGCTAACGGGTTGGCATGGTGGTTGACGGTCCGCCAGCGATCGCTGCAAGGCTTCGGTCGGCCTTGCGGATCGCCGCGGCGATTGGTCATTTTCGTTAACGGTCAGGCATGGGACAGTACATCCGCTAACCAATCGGGCACGAAACGGGCACCGTGGCTAACGGACGACATATGGCATATCCGGCAACGGGCTACAGCGGGCTGCACATCCGCTAACGGACGCGCGTGACATGGGCAGCAACGGAGCACACCGGCTAATCGTTAACGGACGTGCACGCACAGCCGCCACCCGTCCTGATTCACGTTTCAGCCGCCATATCTCCCAATATACTCGTATGCGATTTTTGTCCATTTTATACCGCTGAAAACGGCATTCAGAGCCCTACAACTTCAGAAGGGACCAAGTTCAAATTCTGGGCACATCAGTTCAAATTCAGGTTCAAACACGCAGTATGTGCAAAACCCAGTTTTGTCAGTCACTGAAAATCAGTGAACTTCAACCATTTTCTGGGAACGATAGGGATGGAATCTGGGGGTGTACCATACACCGTTGGAAAGCCCTTTCAGTCTATTTTCCAATGCCACCAACGGCACCTGAATTGGACTTTCCTACAGTGAGTTATGGTCGAAATAGTAACACTGGTTCTGGGGGACTGACAGTTCCTGCAAAGCTATGTTCTTGGTTTGAACAAGAATTTTACTTGTGCTAGGGTGCTTATATTTGCTTGAAATTCATCATCAACATACTACATACATAGTCTAGCATATATAGCATGTTTAGCATCAGATTTATAGCAAGAAACAATCACCACAAGTCATCCAAATCATGGCATGGAAGCTGAAATTTACAATCATGCTCAACAGGTTCATACCGATTTCCTAGTCCATGAATTGGCAATTTTCCTATCATGCTTCATACGATTCTAAGCTGAGAAAATAAGGAAAGTTTGTAGCTCAATATACCTCAATTAAGTGCAGTAAAACGTTTGGGAAGTGGAGCAAGCAACACAATGAAAGCCCAAGCAAAACCAGCCAAGCTTCAAGCCTTTTCCAAGCTTTGATGTTCTTGATTTCTTAAAGCTGTTTTGTATGGAGTTTTGTGGTGTTTTGTGTTTGTTTTTCCAGAAAATTTTCGTCCAAAACTAAAGGGTTTCAAATAGGTTTTCAGCTGAAAACATCAAGTAGTTATAGGCACCAAGTAAGCATGACAAGGATCAAGTAGGTGGACAACTATCCAAGCTGAAATCTTGCCACCTTGCACAAGCTGCTTTGTCATGCTTGTTGCATGAAATTTCTGGTGAGTTCAAGGCTGTTTTGTAGCTGCAATTTCGTCCAACAAGGGGCTGGAAAATATCTGAAGTTGGCTGCAATTTATAAAGGAAAGAGCAAGCACGACAAGGCTTAGGAATTTAAGCACGACAAGGCTCACAGCAATAACTCCACAAGGCTCGTTGGTGCTTTTCGGGCAAAATTTTTTAAACAACTTGGGGCTTATTTCTAGCTGTGATTTCACACAAAAACATGAAAATCCATGACACGATCTTTAGTCGGCTTTGTGATAAAAGGGGTTGGTTACGAACCCTTATTTTAGTGCAAGTTCTTGAACACTCCTTCTTGTACTTGCTTTGTTCCACGCATTTTTCTAAGAACTTTTGAAAGATGTTTGGCAATTGTTTAGCACCATACATAGGCGCGATAAGTGCTTAGAATTTTGGCATGAAACCATATTTACGAATAAGAATCGAACATAGTCGAATCAAGGCAAAACGGTCGTTTATTCACATAACACGTACATGTACATTGACTGGTGAGATAAAACTACACGGGCTCTCACACTCTCCCCTCCTTAAGGAAATTTCGTCCTCGAAATTTATTTACAATTTATAACTGCAATTCAGGATATTTATACCTCATTTCCTCCTGCAGTTGCCACGTAGCTTCCTCTAAACCATGATGTCTCCATAACACTTTTACTAGAGGAATTTGCTTATTTCTGAGAACCTTCACCTTTCGATCTAGAATCTTCAATGGCTGTTCTTCATATGTTAAGGATTCATCCAAATCTACATCGATCGGTGATACCACATGTGATGGGTCTCTATGGTATTTTCTTAACCATGAGACATGAAAGACATCATGAATTCGGGACAAGTTGGTTGGTAACTCCGGTCTACCATTGATTTCACTTGGCGGGGTCCACTGTGATGCCTTTTTGAAATAATTACCTGACCTAAAAGGATATTTCCTCTAACCAGAATTTACTCTTACTAAATCTGGCATGTAGCTTATGGCTCTTCAGGGTCTAAAGTACTATCCTCAAAGGTTAGGTACTTGTTCTTGATAACAAGATTGTTCAATCTTCAATAATTTGTATAAAGTCTCAAGTTTCCATATTTCTTCTTAACGAATAGGGTCGAAGTTCCCTAAAATGATTCACTTAATTATAACAAAATCTCCAATCCAGCAGATCCTGTATCAGTGTTTTTAATTCCTTAAGTTCAGCTGGAATCGTTTGATATAGAATTTTTAAAAATAGGGGTTACTCCCAATATGAGTTCAGTCTTAAACTCTATTTCCCCTTTTTACAGGTAAAGGATTCAACTTGCCGGGATATAAAACTCAACAGCCTTGGTTTTATAACTTACCCGGCATTTTGCCGGTAGCTGTTCATCCCAATTATGATATCATAACCTTTATTGGTAGGCACTTAGGTCAACTAATAGCTTTCTTCCTTTATCCCTTTCACAATTCCTATATGCTATGTTGGTTTCGGCACGCTTTTGGTAAGTGGGTCCAACCAGATCGTAGGACAAATAATCGTTGAACTACCAACTATACTAATTCAATGGCTATTTTGAAGAATGAATGACATCGATCGATTAAACTTTAACCAATTCAGAAGAAAAGAGTGGTACCTTCAATCACCTCTGAGGGTCTTGTACTCGCTGGTCGATTGCATAAACCTCACCAGTGCACTCGACTGCTTTTCCTGACGCATTTGGTTGGCCTGAATTGGTCTGATTGGTGGGTTGGCTACCATTTCACCATCCCGCTTATTTGGGCGCTTGTTAACATTGTGTCCCGTGCCCTCTCAAGATAGGCATTTCCTTCCTTCAACCAACAATCCACCCTCAGGTGGCTAGGTTTGTTGCAATATCCACATATCATCGGGGTTTCTATTTTGCCTAAATTGGATGTTCCACTACTTTGACCCCTTCCTCAATGGTTTCTCCCAAATTCATTCCCTGACCTGCCATTCCTCTCCTGCTCCTTGTGGTAAATCTGGATTGTTTCCCTCGATCTGCCAAAATTACCACTTGGCATGGCCCGCTCCTCGGCTTGGAAGGCTTTTATCCGAGCTTTAGTAATTTCTACCCTTGAGCTTTCCAAAGCATCTCAAAATGTAGTTATCTGAGCTGTAGTAAGTGCTTCTTGTATATCCAAATTCAAACCTTGATGAAGCTGCTTAACCCTTCGTTCCGCTTGTCACCACTTGAACAACTGAAAGACGAGTAAATTGTGCTCACTTCAGCCACGCTCATGGTTCCTTGTCGTAGCCTAATAAACTCATCCTCTCTCTTTTCCTGAACCAGAGGTGGAAGGTATTTCTCATTAAATTCCTTAGTAAAGTTGGCCCAAGTTCTTGGTGTACTATCCCTATTCCATTTCTCCTTGATCACATTCCATTAGCTTTGTCGTGACCTTCAAACTGGAATGCAGCAAAGGTAATCTGTCTTTCCTCAGAGTAGTTTAAAGCCTCGAAAGTATTCACTATGTTTTCCAGCCAATGTTCTGCTACCTCCGGGTTTGGTTCTCCAAAGAACTTAGGGTAAGAACTGGAATCTTTCTAGCTTCTGGTCATCACTAGTTTCACCTTTCCGGCTCACCTGGCCTTGGGGTTTGTCACAATCCGCATTAGATCAGTTACCCATTTAAAGCCCTTGCTACTGGTCTATTTCAGGGTCACTTAGTTCAGGTTCTTGTTGGCCGGCAGAGGTTTCACCTTCCCTGAGTACTTGTACTTTAACCCGCGGGTCTACCCTCCTTCCATATCGGTCTACATGTATGTAAAATTTAATTTAGAAACAAGTAATTTTAAGCAATTGCCATGAACGATATACAAACTTTAAAACACACTTTATTCACATCAGGTAGCAAAACATGATTTACAAGGGTCGCTAAACAGCAAAACAGGATTTACACATAACTGCTGCCTTTGGGCAAGCAGTATAGCCCTAAGGCTCACAAACATTCACATGTATAGTTTTTTAGCAAGAATTGGGACATCACTAGGCATCAGTGCCTACCTTACTCAGAGTTATAATGGTTAGGATCCTCCGAGGGATCTATTTCAGGGTTGGAGTACTCTTGCTCTGAGTTCTCATTATTCACGAATTCCGATGGTTGCCCCGATGTTCGTGCCTTCCCTCTCTCGCCATCCGGTTGGATGCCTACGATCTCCTTATTAGCATTACGATCAGCAAAATACTTTCAATACAATTTTGCAAGCTTAATATACCCGAGAAGGCTGGAAATATCCTCCGACTCTGCTATCCTAGCTCACTGAACCTCCACAAGCTTCTTCAAGCCTACTATCTCAGTCTCAATCCTCTGAACGTGGTTAAACAAGTTCTCCCTCTTTCACTAATCACTGCCAGTACAAGCTCATTGGGATAGGTAAAAGTCTCCGAACATTTTCACCTCTTAGTCATGCCAGCTGAACTTTAGTACAATAGAAGTCCTCCCCACCTAACCTGCACTTGATCCTAAGTAAGGGTTTCCTCGTCTAGCTAGTCCCTTCATTTGCATTCATTCCATCCATTTCTTACATTTAAACCCAAATGATGTTAGAGATTTAAACCCACTAGGTGTCGAGATTTGAAGCCAAACGGGTTTTAAAGAGTTAAAACCAAATGAATCTAGAGATTTAAAACCAAATAGATTTAAAGACCTAATAGGTTTTGAAACACCAGGTAGGTTTAAAATCCAATGGATCTTGAAAGTTAAAACCAACCGAATTTTGAGATCAAATGAGTTTTGGGACCAAGTAAGGTTAAAGGCTCAACAGGTTTTTAAAACCAAATACTTTTTAAAGGTTCAACAAGTTTTGAGGTACCGGGTAGGTTTAAAGGTTTAGCAAGTTTTGAAACCAAAAAAACTTTTGAGATCAAGCAGGTATAAAAGTCCAACCAGTTTTGAGATCAAGTAAATTTAAAGGTTCAATAAGTTGGGACGTCTCCAAACAAATCAATTCTAACACCACAAGCTAATAGAAATCAATCTCCACAGACCAGATATCTTAAACCTTAAGCTCTGATACCACCTGTGACGGTCCCACTTTCCCAAAGGCCAACCGTATGGAGGGTCGGTTGATCGCCGCCTGGACTCCAGCCAAGCACTTATCAAATCACATCATTAAAACCACAACATAATTGGTAATTTATGCTTAGAAAATTTCAAACTTATACATATTTGTTTTACATTCAAACTACGCTCAAACCTAGAACTATACAATAATTTAGCTCAAAAGTACCTAGTATCAAAAGTCCGATATAGAGTTATCCACCACCTCGGCACCGCCAAGCTTTAACCCGGGAGGGGAAACAAGTAAAGTGGGTAAGCCTAATGCTTGAAGTGTCCCGATATAGTAAGTGAACATGTTGTAAATTCCAAAACGGGCATTTAAAATGTAACATGTAGTGATCCCAAAATGGGCAGGTAAACGGTCAATCAGGTATTCCCGTTATAACGGGTCATGTATCAGTATCATGTATTCCACAGGTTGTGGACAGGTAAACAAGTTCAGGAAAAGGATACTGTCCGTTCCAAGTGTCGATGAAGCTTTCAGTCTTCCGATCACCGGCCAACATATCTCCAACTTTTGGGCCCAAACACCAACAGGCAGGAGCGGTAATACTCATGAGCAAACCTTAACAGCACCTGTGGTTCAGCAATCCTGTCCTGACCTAGCCCATTGCCGCTCAGGGTCGCTTCACGCCACCAAGGGGGTCGGGATCCTGAATAGAGGTTGCCAATTGTGGTAAAGTACACAATGTGCGTGCATGCACAAGTAATTGTCACGCATGAGAAAAGTGCGATAAAGTACACACTCGCTCCTTTTCAAATAATTAATCACTTGTGCATGTACATGTAGGCAAATAGCATGTTGGAAATAATCCAGATAACTTGCACGTATACATGTGAGCAGATAGCATGTTGAGAACAATTTACAAATATACAGTGAAACAAGTCGGGTCCCTCACCTGTAGAGGTATTTAAGTGTGGAACGATGATCCGGGCAGTCCCTCTAGTGCTTGGTCGGATCCTGTGAGCAATTAGGTATTAGTTACTATTTTAGGAAACTTTTATCTAGTTAACAAGTTAACCAACTAATAGTATAAATTAAGTTCGGGTTAAAGGTCGGGACTTGGCTCGGGGTTCGGGTCGGTGTCGGACAGTGTAAGGTCGTGGATAATGGTGTCGTTAGGTTTTGGTTCTAGTTAGTACATGTCGGGCATGACTAGGGTAGTAATAGGCCTTAGTCGACTAGTTTAGGTGTTATCGGCAAGTTCGGGCACGAGTCGGTAGGTTTGGTACATGATCGGCACTAGTCGACATGGACGGGTAGGTTTTGGGCACGACCGGCAACAACCGGCAACGGTCGGCACTGGTTGGGGCTTGTCGGGGCCAATCGGCACCTGGGGAAGTCGGGTCGGCCTGGTGGTCGGCACACGTCGGGGCTGGTCGGGTGCGAATCGCACCAGTCGAGGCTGGTCGTGTGCGATTTGGCACGGGTCGGCACTGGTGGGTTGCCGATGGTGCACATCGGCACCTATCGGCACCGTTTAGGCTTGAATTGGCATCGGAGGGTGCCTGCGGGGGTAAGTCGTGTGGATTGGCACTGGGTTGGCCTAGGCTTGTGCAAGTCGGGTGCAATCGGCAAAGGTCGGCCCAAGTCGGCACCGGGCCGACCGGGCACGCCGGGTGCTGCGGCCGGGTGCTTGGGCATGGGTAGGAAGGGTTATGTGCTGGTTCGGGTGCGACGGTCGGCATGTTGGGCTCAGTTCGCTCGCGATAGTTGCCGCTTTTGGTTGATGCCTAGGGTTGGCTAGCGGGAAATCTCCCGGGTACGCTACATCTACGCACTGGATCGGGCCGATCGGGTTGGCACTAGGCTCGGATCCGCTAACGTGTACGCATCGCCGGCTGGGGCTAGTCGCAACGAGTGTGCATGGGTCGGCAAGTCCGCTAACCGGCTATGGCACACGGGTTGGTTTGGTCCGAGTGAACATCGCTAGATCCGGGCAGGTCCGTCACGGGTTTGGCAAGGTTGGATTAGACAATCTGCTAACGGGTTGGCATGGTGGTTCGACGGTCCGTCAACGAATCGCACAAGGCTCGGCAGTCGGCCTTGCGGATCGCACGACGATTGGTCATTTTCGTTAACGGTCAGGCATGGGACAGTACATCCGCTAACCAATCGGGCACGAAACGGGCACCGTGGCTAACGGACGCACATAGGTCGGCATATCCGTTAACGGACGCGCGCACGGGCTGCACATCCGCTAACGGACGCGCACATGGGCAGCAACGGGAGCACACCGGCAGTGCCAATCCGTTAACGGACGTGCACGACAGCCGGCCACCCGTCACAGTTCACGTTTCAGGCCATATCTCCCAATATACTCGTGCGATTTTTGTCCATTTTATACCGTTGAAAACGGCATTCAGAGCCCTACAACTTATCAGAAGGGACCAAGTTCAAATTCTGGGCACATCAAGTTCAAATTCAGGTTCAAACACGCAGTATGTGCAAAACCCAGTTTTGTCAGTCACTGAAAATCAGTGAACTTCAACCATTTTCTGGGAACGATAGGGATGGAATCTGGGGGTGTACCATACACCGTTGGAAAGCCCTTTCAGTCTATTTTCCAATGCCACCAACGGCACCTGAATTGGACTTTCCTACAGTGAGTTATGGTCGAAACAGTAACACTGGTTCTGGGGGACTGACAGTTCCTGCAAAGCTATGTTCTTGGCTTGAACAAGAATTTTACTTGTGCTAGGGTGCTTATATTTGCTTGAAATTCATCATCAACATACTACATACATAGTCTAGCATATATAGCATGTTTAGCATCAGATTTATAGCAAGAAACAATCACCACAAGTCATCCAAATCATGGCATGGAAGCTGAAATTTACAATCATGCTCAACAGATTCATACCGATTTCCTAGTCCATGAATTGGCAATTTTCCTATCATGCTTCATACGATTTTAAGCTGAGAAAATAAGGAAAGTTTGTAGCTCAATATACCTCAATTAAGTGCAGTAAAACGTTTGGGAAGTGGAGCAAGCAACACAATGAAAGCCCAAGCAAAACCAGCCAAGCTTCAAGCCTTTTCCAAGCTTTGATGTTCTTGATTTCTTAAAGCTGTTTTGTATGGAGTTTTTGTGGTGTTTTGTAAGCTGTTTTTCCAGCAAATTTTCGTCCAAAACTAAAGGGTTTCAAATAGGTTTTCAGCTGAAAACATCAAGTAGTTATAGGCACCAAGTAAGCATGACAAGGATCAAGTAGGTGGACAACTATCCAAGCTGAAATCTTGCCACCTTGCACAAGCTGCTTTGTCATGCTTGTTGCATGAAATTTCTGGTGAGTTCAAGGCTGTTTTGTAGCTGCAATTTCGTCCAACAAGGGGCTGGAAAATATCTGAAGTTGGCTGCAATTTATAAAGGAAAGAGCAAGCACGACAAGGCTTAGGAATTTAAGCACGACAAGGCTCACAGCAAGCACGACAAGGCTCAAGCTGCTGTGTCGTGCTTTTCGGGCAAAATTTTTTAAACAACTTGGGGCTTATTTCTAGCTGTGATTTCACACAAAAACATGAAAATCCATGACACGATCTTTAGTCGGCTTTGTGATAAAAGGGGTTGGTTACGAACCCTTATTTTAGTGCAAGTTCTTGAACACTCCTTCTTGTACTTGCTTTGTTCCACGCATTTTTCTAAGAACTTTTGAAAGATGTTTGGCAATTGTTTAGCACCATACATAGGCGCGATAAGTGCTTAGAATTTTGGCATGAAACCATATTTACGAATAAGAATCGAACATAGTCGAATCAAGGCAAAACGGTCGTTTATTCACATAACACGTACATGTACATTGACTGGTGAGATAAAACTACACGGGCTCTCACATCAATGATATGACGATAAAGAATAAATACCCTTTGCCACTCATTGATGAATTATTTGACTAGTTACAAGGGACAGTAGTCTTTTTCAAGTTGGATTTGAGGCAAGGGTACTACCAATTGAGGATTAAAAAGGAGGATGTGCCAAAAACTGCTTTTAATTCAAGGTACGGGCATTTTGAATTTGTGGTAATGCCTTTTGGATTGACAAATGCCCCTGCTGTGTTTATGGATTTAATGCAGTGAGTCTTTAAACCCTATTTGGATCAATTTGTAGTTGTGTTTATTGATGATATTTTGGTGTATTCCAAGACCCGAGAAGAACATGTTCAACACTTGAAGATAGTGTATCAAACTCTAAGAGAACATCAACTGTATGCTAAGTTCAACAAATGTGAATTTTGGTTAGAGAAGGTGTCCTTTTTAGGACATAAGATTTCTAAGGATGGAATTGCTGTGGATCTTGCAAATGTAGAAGCTATAACTCAATGGAAACAACTGGGAAGCCCTACGGAGGTTAGAAGTTTCTTGGGATTAGCGTATCCGGCGATTTATTCAAGATTTTTTGAGGATTGCTGGACCATTATCTGATTTGACCAAGAAACATGACAAATTTGTTTGGAATCCTAAGTGTGAGGCTAGTTTCTAGAATTAAAGAAACGTCTGACAATGGCTCCTGTTTTGACATTGCCAAATGGAAAGGATGGTTTTGTAGTTTACTTTGATGCCTTGAAAGAAGGGTTGGGATGTGTTATGAGAAAGTTATTGCTTATGCCTCTAGGAAATTAAAACCTCATGAGCAGAATTACCCCACACATGATTTGGAACTGGCCGCGGTTATCTTTGCATTGAAAAAGTGGAGACATTATCTGTATGGGGTGATATTTGAAGTTTTTACAGATCATAAGAGTTTAAAGTATTTGTTTTCCCAAAAGGAACTAAATTTGAGGCAGAGGCGATGGGTGAAATTTCTTGAGGATTATGACTGTACCATAAACTACCACACTGGGAAGACTAATAAGGTAGCGGATACACTAAGTCGAAAGGCTCAAGTGGCGGGGTTGATGGTTAGAGAATGGGATATGTTAAAAAGGGTGAGCGAGTGGAATTCTCGTTTGGAAAAATAGAAGGTTATTTTTGGGAATCTAATGTTGAGATCTCCAATAGTGGAATGTATCAAAAAGACACAAAAGGAAGATCCTATGGCATAAAAGGAAGATCCTATAGTGCAAAAATGGTTGGAAAAGGTGAACAATGGAGAAACCCTAGATTTTAAGTTAGGGCCTGAAGGAGTGTTGAAATTTCAAGATCGATTAGTTGTGCCGAACGATGAAAGATTGAGAAAAGAAATTCTGGAGGAAGCACACCGATCTAAGTATACAATTCATACTGGAAGTAATAAGATGTATCAAAATTTGAAAGGGTTGTATTGGTGGGATGGTTTAAAAAAGGATGTGGCCAAATTTGTTCAAACGTGTCTTATCTGCCAGCAAGTTAAGGCTGAGTATCAAAAACCTTCTGGACTTTTGCAACCTTTAGAGATACCTAAATGGAAATGGGATCATATCACTATGGATTTTGTGACTGGGTTGCCAAGGAGCCAAAAAGGGCATGACGCAGTTTGGGTGATAGTAGACTGCCTTACTAAGACTGCACATTTTCTACCAGTGAGTATGAAATGCCCTTTGGAGAAATTAGCTCGGCTGTATTTGGATGAAATCGTGAGATTACATAGTGTTTCGACGAGTATTGTCTCCGATAGGGATTCGACATTTGTTTCTCAGTTTTGGCAGAAGTTACAAGAAATTTTGGGGACTAAAGTAAATTTGAGTACCGCGTCTCATCCCCAAACGAATGGACAGTCTGAGAGGACAATTCAGACGTTGGAGGACATGTTGAGGTCATGTATATTGGATTTTGGAGGAAGTTGGAATCAGCACATGCCATTAGTCGAATTTGCCTACAATAATAGTTATCACGCTTCAATTCAGATGGCCCCGTATGAAGCACTTTATGGGAGGAGATGTAGATCACCAATTCATTAGGATGAGGTAGGTGAAAGGAAAAGTTTAAATCCGACCACTATTCCCTGGATCGAAGAAGCTTATGAGAAAGTAAAATTAGTTCAAGAAAAACTTCAGATAGCTCAAAGTAGACAGAAGAGCTATGCCGATAATCGAAGAAAGGATTTGGAATTTGAAATAAGAGACAAAGTATTCTTGAGAGTTAAACCTTTGAAAGGGCAAGTGGTATCTAAGAGAGGGAAGAAATTGAAGTCAAGGTACATTGGACCAGTTGGATTTACCCCCTAGTATGTCTAAGATTCACAACGGTTTCCATATTTCCATGCTCAAAAAGTATCATCCAGACCCAAGTCATGTGCTACAATTAGGAGAGATTGAAGTGGACGAATTGCTAACTTATGAAGAACAACCTGTGAAGATTCCCGATAAGGAAGTGAAGGATTTGAGAAATAAGAAGATTTCCTTTGGTTAAAGTTCTTTGGAGAAATCATGATATTGAGGAAGCGACTTGGGAGTTAGAGGAGGAAATGCAGAAGAAATACACAGAGCTGTTTATCTAGAAAGGTAAGGAATTTTGAGGACAAAATTCTTTTAAGGGGGGAAGGATGTGAGGGCCTCAAAATTTGAAGTTTTATTTTAAAATGTATAATAATGTTTATATTGTGTTTATTCATTAAAATATGAGTGAATTTATGTTTTGAGTTATTATTTTCTAATTTAGAGAATTTTTCGAGAATTATTTGTTAGTGTGTGGTTTCGGCCAATTTAAGCGTTAAATTTTGTTCCGAAGTGTGAATAGTGACTTTAAGATGAAACCGAGTATATGTAGAGATATTATAGAGATATATTTAAGGTTGGACAGTGTCAGAATGAGACAAAATAGTAAAAGTTAGAGTGTCGCGCGCGACGCGACAAAAAGTGGTCATTTGACCACTTTTCCACGATTTAAGGGATTGGCACCTTTGTGTCCCTTAAAAGCCATTCTTCTTGCTTATTGAGCTTCACTTTTCAGCCACAATTGGAGAGCTTAGAGAGAGAGAGCTTCCGAGAGAGTAGAGAGAGAAGAGAGAGAAAAATTTGAGAGATTTCTTCTTCATTTTCTTCATCTTCCATCTCTTGGAGTTTGAAGGTTCCATTGAAGCCATTTCTCTTGTGTCTTCTCCATTCCTTGGCTGCCGTGTGAGAGTGAGGGAGAGAGGGAGAGATCCGAAGTTGAGAAAGAGAAGAGAAGAGGAAAGAAAGCTTGTGTGGTTTGTCTCCTTCTTGTTCTTGAGCTTGTTGTCGGAAATCATCATCAAAACAAGCAGATCTTGGGCTAAGGTTGGAGCTTCTTGGAGTTGCTAAGTTTGGGAGTATCATTCTTGAGAAGAGCTCACAAGATCTTGTTTGATCTTGTTAGATATAGATAGATCTGAAGGTATAAGACTCAAACCTCTTGATTAGTATTAAATATAGTAGATCTATGGTTTATTTTGCTAGAAATGTTTATATTTGGAATTTTGAGTTGGGCTCTTGAATTCCCAACTTGGGTAGCGGACTTGAAGTGACTTTTAGGTAGAGGATTTGAGGACTTGATTGTGGATGTGATTGATATTCGTGAAATGAGTTCATTTTATGGTTAGAAAGTAGATTTGTTGTTGAAAATTTTGAAGGAAAGTGCTATGGGTAGGCCGAACCATGCTTGGAAATTTTGATGTGTGATTTCAAAATTTTATGATATTTCTTGATGAAATTTTGCTTAAGTAAATATGTATTATGTTCGACTATGAGTATAAGCTTTAACAGAGTGAAAATCTTGAACTTTAAAGGTGAAAAAAATTAAGTTTCACTAAATTCTGAGGTAAAAGTGTCATCTTGGACAGATTTGAAGGTTTGAAATGTTTTGTCTAATTTTCATGAATTTTGTGCATTAAGACCTAGTGAAAATTGTTTTAAACGTGTGTTAGAGCCTTGGTTAAATGTTTAGCATTGAGCTTAAAATTTGAACGGGTGATTTTTGATGTGAAAAGCTTCACTTACTTTTCGTGTTCAAAAGAATTGGAAGTTGCGCTTTGGGAGTATATCGATGGAGTATTATATTTTGAGTGTTGTAGCGATTTTTGAAAATGGCCTTTTGTGATATTTTATCATTTGAAAAGAATACTTTTACTTGAGGAAATTTTGAGAAAAACCTTGATTAAATCAAGGAATAAGTGTACTTTAATTTGATTGACAAATGGAAGAGCCAAACTCATCCATTTTCTTTATTCATTTTAGGGAGTGTGGAAGGCTTTGAAACCAAGCAAAATTTGGAATCCGAATCTTGATACTTTGATGAGTTTCCATGCTTGCTATGTGATTATGTGAAATTGATTTAAATTGTGTTTAGTTAAGCGATTTGATGTGAAATTTGGTTTTTCAAACCATCAATTGGGGTAGTGTGTACTTGATCGCAATTACCTCTATTTGAATCGAAATATTTGTAAAAAGCATTTTGTAGTGACTTATATGTGTGTGAAATTTCAGAAATTCCTGAGAGCTGTCGGTGAGTCATTCGACTCGAGCTGTAGGTTAGCCTAGGTTAGGCCTAGGCCGAGGAGAAAGGGACAAGCCATAGGGTTATTTATGTGATGTGATGTGATGTGTGTTCGGGATTTGGCGTATGGACTTGTCCCGATGAAGAGCAATAAACAATTTATGTGATGTGATGTGATGTGATATGTGCTTGGAGTTGGGCCCAAAGGGGGTTTCGGTGGAGTAAGGAGTAAACAGAGGTCTACAAGATTTATACTTGCGAAAGTTGACGGAGTGTCAACTACGAGGAATGCGATCGAGATCCCTAGATCTTGGCTCCTGAGAGCTCTCATATCCTACCCTGTGCCATTAACTGCTTTCCTTATTTGTTTATTACTAAATATGAATTTTCAAGTGAAATATCAAATGTGTTATATGTTTTGCATGTCTTTTGGAACTCACTGGGCTGTAGCTCATTTTTTCAAATTTATTTTCCTTAACAGGGATTGAGAACCCAAGTGAAGGCACCAACCACCAGTGTTAGGGTTCACTTTTGTATCTTCCTTGAAAACTCGAATGATGAAGTTGAGGGTTTTTGTATTATGAGCACTTGAATGTATGATTAAGTACTTTGTGTAATTTGAGATTGTGAGTTTGGAACAACGTATTCGTGAGTTATCATTTGGTTTGATTTGAGAATGGTATTTTAGTTTGGTATATTCGTGATCGTTGTGTAAGTGAGTCCTATTGAGAGTTAGGTAGGCGATTCACGGATACCTTAGGGTACGCCCTAGGGAGAAGTGGGGCTGTCACAGATAAAAGTGTATTCTGATTAGTTAATCATAAGGCTTATTAGCCAAATATCTCAACAGCTTTTCTTTGGTGATATACTGTAATAGCTAAAAATAGCTTTGCCTTAAAGTCAATAAACTCTTAGAGTTAAATATGCATTTAAACTATTTATGTTATAATAAGTAATATTTTTATCATATTCATTGCTTATATATTTATATTTCTATGACAAAACCCTTAAATTAAATCTAAGCAGTAAAACTCTAAGAGTTATGATGGTAAGATTTATTTATTATACATAATATTTATTTTTAAATCTCTGTAGTCAAAATGTTAATAAGATAGAGCATTACTAATATGGTTAGATTAGCATATATTACACTGTCTCTATACAAAAAGTAGTAGATCTCACTTATTATGATGTATGATATTTAAAGATAATATATTGGTGCTTAATAAGATGATCAAATTCAATAAATTGATCCGCATAAAGAAATCCTTTAAGTGCCAAAGAATTGATCTCTAAGTGACATTTGTGTAAGTGATTCTTAGATTTAAAAATTATCATAATATCTTGATTATGGAATGTGATACTGTATTTGCTACTTGATTCCTTTCATAATAGGAAATGTTCACATTATTGACATATAGATATAAACTTGAAGTATGCAAAAATGGTAAATAATTTATAAGAATTTACTATCTCTTATAAAAGAGAAGCTATCTGATGGTTGGCCACTTATAGAAATATAATTCAAAATTCTTATAGTTAAGTGGAAAGATTTTAGAAAGCATTTCTAAGTGCTTTTTCATCGGAGTTATATTTTGATATAAGAAATAAACATTAATTGCATAATGGAATAGTCACAATTTATTCTAAAATTAATGTGAGATAAAAATGGTAAAAAGATATTAATTATACGATAAGCATTCATTAAAAGGTGAAATCGTCTACTTGACTTTTCTTATTACTTGAGTGGTCATGATACATTGTTAGATGCTATAAAAATGAGTTGATTAATTAGTGGAATTAATGATAAGTTAAAAAAATTTAATTTATCTCATTCTTATTTATTAAGAATTATACCACATTCTTATTGCCAAAGAATTTAGCATTAGGAACTTCTTTAGTTGGGTTAAAAGATTTTCAAGTAGAGACTTGAAAGATAAGTTTTTATAATTTATAGTTTAATTTGTGAGATAAATTAAATTTGAGAGGCTTATGGTGCAAATAAATTTAAGTCTTTCAACTGCAAGAGTTGCATTAGAATAAGGAAACTAAATTCTATTAGAAACTAGTTTTAGATTTCGATAAGGATATGGACAGTTTATTTGTATTAAAATACTCATTAGACTTTTGACAGCAAGACGAATCCATACATACATTATCTTGTGAGATTATTTAGAAAAATTTTGAGAGAAAAGTATCCAAAATTCATCCACAAAAAATAAGGAAAAAATTACATCTCCTATTTCTCTCACTTGATCGAAATTTCATAGTGAAAAACTAGTGTTTCTCTCAATCAACTTATATGATGTTAGCTTGAAAATAGTTAGCACTAATGTAGCAAGATTAGTTTAATCTAGAAGGTTCATATGGATCATCATATGACACCGGAAATGTGCGATTACATGAATCTTTTTATCTTCCTTTGCATCAAATGTCCAACAGGTTTAAGAAGATGATCAAGATTTGAGATAATTTTTTTAATCTAACTCTATATCATATAGATTAAATCAAAGGATGATCAATTGAAAAATAAAAAAAATTAAAATTTCTATTATGCATTCTCATGTGACTTCTTGCAGTAACTACTAACAATTATATCTTGAAGCATTAAAAAGCAATATTCGCTACTCTTTTTTTTTCTTTTTTAGGTGCAAAAGATAAAATACATTAAATAAATTTAAGAGTTTAGTATAAGTTACTTATTGCTCATTTCACTATCTACCAATTTGTTAGATTGTAGTAATCTCAGAAGCATTAATAAGTAACACTCACTACTCATTTCTTCTTTTTTAATAAAGATAAAGTGATTAAATAAACTTAAAAAGTTATAAAGTACTCAGTGCTCATTTCACTATTGTGTTGTTGTAGCATTGGAAATAATACATGTTTTGTAACTAGTTTGGTTGGTATTTATTTCATTTCAAGAATCCGATATCTTTCCTATTATTTGCTTTTTTTCTTTTTATATCTCTGGTTTTCTTTTATTGTCTCCCTTTATTTTCAAACACATACACTAAACATGATCGAGCATATTTTTACTCTATGTTTTTAAATGTTCTTCTTTAATATTACAAACCTTTTAGCAAAATATGGATCGTCAACAAAATTCAAGTTGAAAATTGAGTATGATTCTGAATAGATGGAGGATAATCCAGAAAGCGCTTAATTTAATTGCTATTTTTTTCACCATTGTATTTGCTGTTTGTTTAATTAGACCTAAATGTAATGAATTTTATTTATTCAAATTAAATGACTCTTACAGTTTCAATATACTTTTTACCAGGCATTAAGTAAAATAAAAATGGAACACCTGCCTAGAGTAAAACAAGCAAAACCTCAAACAACTAGAAAGATTTATCTAATAAGCAACATAAAAAAAGTGAATATAGTTTGTCTCCTAGGTAACATCAGCGATGACTTCCCATTATTGAGTGGTTGGATCAATACCTGATGGATTATGGACAAAATAATGAAGCAACAAAAATGATACTTCTAGGGTTGCCTGGTAAAGAAGAATACAAATAGTTTAGAAATTAAGTGTGTTAGTCAAGACAATGAAAGGTATAAACCTAATACATTGTATGCAATTTCTTTTTATCATTCAAAAACAAAAATGAGAAATGACCGGAACCAAATGGCAATTTGTGATACCCCTACCTCTCCCTAGGGCATACCCTAGGGTATCAGTGGAACGCTTGCCCAACTCTCGTCAGGACTCACTGTAAAATCCAAATATAAATACAAACATTCATTCTTAAAACCCTAATTTAAGTCCAATAAAATTACTAGCTAACTTACAAGAGTACAAATTCAATAATTTTATCAAAATTACAATAATATTAACTTCAAGTACAATAATCCATCAACTTCACAATTAATATCAATCTTATACAAAAGTACGAAAATCTTACAAAAGAAACTAATTCCTCGATCTACGATCTCCACTTCAAGACCTGTTAAGGAAAACAAACTTAATGGGTGAGCAAAGCTCAGTGAGGCCAAGAAATCACACTCAGGCAGGTCAAAGTAATAATAAAATTATTAAGACAGTAAATTAGGAGAAAACTTAGAACTCACATAAAACAATCAAAGCAGTTAATATAAAAGGATACAAGTGTCCTGCACCACATTTCTGCAATTTCCACCATCACTTTTTGGTTCGTTTCCAAGTCACAATTTTCAATTGAAATGTTGACGCTTCATCAACCACTATCTCACTGTCCGTAGACATCACTTTACACTCACCCGTCTACGTACACCCCCTGTACCGGACCCGCTCGTCAAAATGGAATTTATCAACAAACCAAGACAGGATGAGAGGCACCTCTCACTCACTAGAGTGTGGTACATACTACCGCTTGACAAAAGAGGTCAACGAGACAACACTCAAATCAACTTGGCTAAAATTAACCAAAACGGGAGGAGAGGTACCTCTCACTCACTTGAGTGTGGTACATACAACCGTTTGGTTTTAACAATTCAAGAACAAGCATAAGTACGAGCATTTAACCAATTCAATTCAAGCAAGGGTGAGTGCGATAAAGTACACGCTCACCAAGTCAAACAAGCATGCTTTTCAAATCATTAACATTAAATAAAGTATTAAATAACATGCACTTGAACACTCACCGAAATTTAGTTAAACACTCGAGCGGGCAAGGAAGTTAAACTTCGGTAGTCGGGTCCCCCTCAGCGAAGTCTTGGTCACCTGAGCCAAAATCCAACTATCAATCATTAGCTAAAATAACTAAAGCCTAAAATCTTAACTTAACTACTAAAATTCACCAAGACCATACTGTCACAACTTCTTGTTCAGACCATATTTTGAGCTACACTCATCAAAATTAGACAATGCCTACAGCTATGAAAACTAGACTCAGAGTACTACAAGTCACTAGAAGGGCCCGCTCTGAGATTCATTATGTAGGATAGGCTAAAGTTCCGACAAGATGACACAAATGAACAAAAATAGGTTATCAGTCTTGGAAAACAGCCATCTTCTCAGATTTTTTGGGATTGATAGGAAATGAATTAGCATACAAGTTATATACCGTTGGAAATCCCTTGAAGTCTAGTTTCAAATGCCACCAACGGTGCTCGATTTTGACTCCCGAACAAAAAAATATAGCCATTTGAACATAGGACAAAAGCTGTCCTAACGACAGGATTTTCCAGTTTTGAAGAGTATTTTGGAGCATCATTTCAGCAATGAAATGATACTGTAAAAACACCAAATTTTGTACACATAAACCTCAATATGTGAACTATGTTTGTACCAAAATTTAGCCAAAAACTTATACAGGAATGTAACTTTATAGATGGCCAAAGTTTGTGAAAAATCTTGGAACTAAGCTGGCAGATTTTTCCTTCTTTGATTTGCAAACATTTTGTTCAACTAAATCAGCCCCAAATTACTCAAATTTTGACACAAAAGCTCTAGCAGCATTCCTTCATCAAATGGAAGTAAAATGGTAGCAAAACTTTGAATCAAAATGCTTTTAAAACAGGGCATCAGTTTGGCAAAGTGCGTAGAGTTAGAATTTCCAGATTTTAACCTAAAACTTCAAGAGCTTTTGACATACCAAATGAACTCACATTTGCAAAACATTTTACCAATCCATAGTGTAACATTTAAGCTTTCAAACAACCAAGGAATCCACAAAAATAAAAATCCAAAACTGAGCTTGAAAAATGGCAAAGTGAATCGGCAGCTTTGGCACTCCAAATTTTAGATTTCAAGCTTTCTTAGAAGAAATTTCAGTTTTGCACAGTATTCTTTGAAAAATCATAACTTGAATTTTATAAGTCCAAAAATTATGAATCTTATACCGTTGGAAAATAGACTCAGTGAACTAAATCTCTTGAGAAGACACTTATACAAGATTCAAATTGGAAACCAATCAAATTTTAGTTTAAATTCACTGCTACAATAAAAACAGGACATAACAGTTTTGATTTTCAGTCAATTTTGAAAATTGACCAAAATTCACAGAAATCGAACCAGCCCTTGAAATTTATACCACTGAAATAACTCAGATCTAGTTTCAAATGCAACAAATGGAACTCAATTCAGACCTTCCTACACCAAGTAACAACAGTTTTAAGAAAAATGTTTCACCAACCCTACTATCCCGAAAATTCCAGATTTTCAAACTTTCTTTCTCATCCATTTTCCAACCTCAAACAAAGCTATTTTTACACGAAATTTCTCCCAACCTTAGGTCATCATATAAGCATCAAGAATCAACAAGAAAGACATGGAATCATTAAGCTAAAATAGGGGAAACAAAGCTGTAAAGAAATCGGCACACACAATCCCTTTCTCAGCTCTTCTCTTTCTCCTTTCTCTTTCATTTTTTGCAACAAATCATCACATAAAACACCTCACATACACACATAAGATTATCAACAGCCCCAAGCTCATATATGGTGGGATTTCATAGAGCCCACATTCATCCAACAACAATAAAATCTAACACAAAGTGCTATAAGCTTTCTTAACCAAGGAAATGAAACAAAGAAGCAAGGTTTTTGGTGTTAAGAAACCCTACCTCTACTCCAACAAGAAGCTCAGCTTAGGGTGGATGAACTAGCTCCCAAAAGTCCTCAATCCTCAAGCTCAATAACCGGTTTCCCCTCTTCTCCTAGCTGGACCAGCAAGATCTTCAAGCTTTTGGTGGCTTCAATAGAGGCTTTTGTTTGGTGATTTTTGAAGGAATAAGAAGAGAAGAAGAAGATGGAGTTCGGCTGGCTTGGAGGAAAATGAAGAGAATGAATAGTATTTGACTTTTGGGGCTTTTATAGGGAAAAATGGAAGAATTGAAAGAAAGCTACCGATTTGACATAAAGCCTCTTTTGTTGCGTCAGAGTAAATTCACAAGGCCACACTACGACTCCGGTTTCTCTCATTTATATTCTCCAAATACATATTCTAACATTCGAAACTTATGTCTAGTAGTCGACCTTAGACCCGAGTAGGAAATTTAAACATTCAAATAATTAAATCAAGAACATAATTTAAACGTGCACAATGTATTTTGAAACTTTTCATGCTGATGAGATTAATATATGAAAATCAAATAATACAAACTAAATTAATAAAATAAATTTATGAAAATATGAGATTTTTACAATTTATAATTTAAATTGGTGGTACGAGACCTCATACAATTGTTAGAAGTCCACAAGTTGGCGAAATAAGCTCCTTTGTGTATTTTAGCAAAAGTGCACCCAATCAATAAGGAGAAGGAAGCAGAAAAGTTTGAAATGTCATATATATTAAGTGTTGTGATTTTGCCAATTTTATTATAAAATACACTGCAACATTTTTAATTGCTTTTCAGTCAGTTTTTCACTTTTTGTAGATCTTAAAAGGTCCAAAATTAGAAGCTTAAAAAATACTTGCTTTTGGTGTTCTGATTTTGAGCTTTTGTTAAATCACTTTTGAAAATGTCAATATGAAATTAGAACATGTCCAGACCTAACAAAATAGTATTCCTGAAAATTAAAAGCCTAAAATAGTTCCTAGAAGAAAAAAGTAGAAATAGGCTAACAATGAAGACTATGATGGAACTCGGTCCTACGAAAATGAATAGCAAGTTGAAGACATTGTCAAGATAGTTGTAAATTACGATGTTTTGGCAGGCTCCAATAGAATGAGTAAAAGAAATTTTGAAAAACCTACTATAAGTTTAATGGGCTATCATAAATTTAGACAAAATATATGATGAATATAAACACTCACAATGACATTCGAAAATAATGGCCCACTCATTTTGTAAGGCCCAAAGACAACCTAAGAGGGGGGTGAATTAGGTTGATTAAAAATAATCAAGTAATAATGCCTCTTTTTCACAATGACAAATGCAATTTCTTACACAATCAATTTGTCAAACAAATGAGGAACAGAAACCGAGAAGAGTAGATGATATAGCAATAGATGAATAGTGAAGTAAGCTGAAAATAAAGATGATAGTAAGCAAACCGATCTTCTTCAACGCTCCTCTTGAGTTTGAAAAATAAATCTTAATACAAACAACTTCAACTTGGTGAATTTCAACCAATGTTTTGTACAATGGAAGGCTCACTTCCTCCTTGCCCTAAACAGCACTTAGTCAAGTTAGAAAGTTTTACAATCACTAGGATAACCCTCTTAAAGCTACATTATTGAAGAATTCACTCACAATTGAAAAGCTTGCAAATGAACTAACACTTCAAGACCTACAATTCTTACACCAAAAGTATTTTCTTACTAAAATCACTCTCAAGAACTTATATTCTAAGTGTTCAAAAGTTACTATTATGTTCAAACAAGGCTCTATTTAAAGGGGACCAAAAAGTCCCTTGATAATAGTGGTCAACGGATAGAAGGCAGTTGAAGAGTCAACTAGCCGTTGGAGCTATTGGACGTCCGACACAATGTTGTGCGTCTGATGCAAGCGTTCGACAGGTTGTTTCGATCTTTATCGGACGGCCGATGCAGATTTCTGTGTCCGATGAAGCTTGCGTCCGACAGCGACCAAAGAGGTCAGAAATTTTCTTGGATACGATCGGACATCCGGTGAGGTTGATATGCGTCCGATACGAGTGTCCGATGGTTCCCCTGTCTATCAGACATCCGGTACATCAAATTGAGTGTCCGATAGAGTGTTCTCGACTTTTATCGGACGTCCGATACAAGCCATCGAGCGTCCGACAGACTTTGGTGTCCTTTGGTCCTTTTGATTGAGTTCTTCAATTGCATCATTTGCCTTGATAACCTGAGCTACCAATACACTCAATGGAAACTATTAAATTGATTTCTTCAATTGTTTTGTAATTGTCAAAATTCGGGATCATGATTTACATTCTCCCCCTTTTTGATGATGACAAAACAATTGAATTTGATTTGATAAAAAATCATCGATAAGGAGAACGTGTATAACTCCCCCTCATTTTCTGAAACATACACGGCTTGAGTTATGTGTATAATTTAGATTAAGCATTCAAAACATATGGTCATATCAATCCATAACTCCCCCTTACTCGATTAACCATTTTTTTGATCAAGTTTTTACTCGGCCAATCAACATATATGTCCAAGTCAATGTCAATTCATAAAGTCATAAACAATTCATCCAATCCAATTCATATAATCGTAAAATTCATCCCAAACCAAGCCATAATATAATCTTTTCCCCCTTTTTGTCATCTCAAAAAGAATCAAACAATAGAATCAAAAAGAGTTGAAATCTTCAATACCAAATATGATTCCAAAAAGGTTGAAATCTTCAATACCAAATTTGTGACACACTAAATATTTCAGAAACCTTCCAAAATCATAAACCAACTAATACCAAAAATTCAATCATTTTTACCAATACCGGCCAGTATAACAGTCAACCAGAAACCAATGAGTCAATATCAAAATACAGAACAAGGCTAATGTCACCGTCACCAATCTTGAATGGTTAAATACAGAACAAGACTAATATCAGCACCATCAATACGATAATTATCAATACCATCAAATATATCATTCAATGCACAATCAGAATTCCAGTGATTCACAAGGCAAAGTAGAGATATTCAACACAATCCACGATCATAGTGCAACACAAGTTCATCAAATATCCATCAGACCCAATGTTTCAACAAGAGTAAGAATGATAGCAATATCTTAACAAGAGAATCAAATCCACAAAGTTCAAGAAAAGTACCAAAAGCAATATTAACATCCAAAATACTGATCATGCAAAGAAATACAAAGTAGCAATAAGTATTTAATATTTAATACACTTCGACCATTGACAAAGTGAAACAAAAATAGAATTGATGCATCTTAATGGTGAACGCAAGTGCTCCTAAGGTGCCTAAAGAGTGAAAGTAGACTTCGGTCCAGACCTCCTTCTAGTAATTCGATAGGCTGAATGGTCTTCCTCTTCTGTGTCTTCATCATCTTCTTCCTCAACTTCGTCAGTGGCTGGTTCTTTACCTTCTCAGATGTTGAGGGATCACGATGAGGAATTTGAGATTCAGTCACTTCTTGAGTAGGGTCAGGCCGAGGTTCTTTGGTATATGAGATATCCTCATCCATAGCAGGAGGAAACAGTAGACCTTTCTTATCCAAAAACTCAGACTTCTGCTCAGGTGACATGGTAAGCATAAGGCTATGTTCAAGAAGGATAACATGGTCCTTGAACTCTTTGAGTAATTCAACAACCTCAGATTTAGAAGAATTTGTCTTAGAAGTAGATTTTCTGGGGTGAATGGATGGGTCAGGAGTGAAACGAAGTGTTTGATGGGTGGTAGGAGTAATAGGTGTGTCATGAGTCCTTTTTGAACGAGATTCAGAAACAGCCTCTTTGGTACACCATGTACCATCAAAAAACTTCAAATTTTTTCTTTCAAAGTAAGATTTTGTGAAAACAGAAATGGAAGTGTCCTTTGGACATACTCCAGTGATTGGAACCTTAAAATGTTCAAAAATTGGAGTTAAAAACTTGTCATAGGACAATTTTCTCCTAGTGTCAGTACACAATTTCATTAGAAACTTGCACATGACAAATCCAAAGTCAATGCAAATTTTCTCAACAAAGTAGTAAAAGAGATACAATTCCATCTTATTTGCATCAGCACGATGCCCATCAGTAGGAACAAGAAAATTTGAAATGATTGAGAAAATGATCAAGTTTTTAGGGGAAAGGTCCTCCAATTTAGCATCAACAGGAATTTGAAAAGGAGATTGAAAATATAACATCAATTTTTCTGCATTGAAATGATTGATGCTAGTTGGATTTTCTTCATAGGAGAAAAAATTGGCTATTTTACTTTTGCAGCCAAATTCAATAGTGGTTTTCAAATTTTCATTTACCACATCAGAATCAAAAACCAAGTCCACTCCATTCACACGAGATCTTAATTCATCACGAGAATTTCTTTTTCTAAAATTAGCAAAAAACTGATATAGCATCTCAGGATAATAAACATTGGGCATGGTAATAATATGGGACCATTTCTGAAATTCAAAAAGTTTAAGAACAGAATCGAGATCAATCTTTCTAAACTCAGAAGGATTGTTGCAAGTTTAAGTGGGAATTTAGGTTTTTGAAATCGGGTGGTTGGGAAGATGCGTCAGAATTAAATGAGATTTGACTGATGGAAATGAAGAGAAGTGACCTGATAAGCTGTGACTTTTGGTGTGTTAGACGTCTGAACGACGTGAAGCGTCCGACACATCCGTCCGATAGAATTTTTTGAAAAATAGCTAAGAACACTGTCGGACGTCCGTTCATTAGGATCAGACGTCCAATAGAATTTGACCAAAAATTTTTAAGAGTTCTTTTCTAAAATTTTCAATTTCGAACGTAAATATATAAATTAATCTAGGGGCAAAGCTTTTGTGAAAATATCGACAATTTGGTTGTTTGAACAAACATAATTCACACAAATTTCACTTTTTTGAACAAGATCACGAATTAAATGATACTTTATGTCTATATGCTTTGTCCTAGAATGTTGAATGGGATTTTTTGTCAAATGTATGGCACTTGTGTTATCACAGTAAATAGGCATATTATCGTACAACAACCCGAAATCATTCAAGGTATGTTTCATCAATAACAATTGAGCACAACATGCACTAGCAGCAACATATTCCGCTTCGATTGTAGACAAAGAAATAGCATTTTGTTTCTTACTAAACCAAGATACCAAACAATTACCAAGGAAATGACATGAACCACTAGTGTTTTTTCTATCAATTCTACAACCACCAAAATCAGCATCCGTATATCCACATAAAGCAAATTCATGACATTTAGGATACCAAAGACCAAAATTCAAAATTCCTTTCAAATATCGAAAAATTCTCTTAACGGCATTCAAATGAGATTCTTTAGGACAAAATTGAAAATGAGCACACAAGCAAACAGCAAACATAATATCCGGTCTACTTGCGGTTAAATAAAGTAGATTTCCGATCATACCTCTATATTTCTTCTCTCATCAACACTTGTACCTTCTTCATCCTTTTCGAGTTTGGTAGATGTACACATTGGTGTTCCAACTTACTTTAAATTCTCCATGGCGAATCTCTTGAAAAGCTCGTTTGTGTACTTTATTTGGTTAATAAACGTTCCTTCATAAGTTTGAAGGACTTGGAGTCCAAGGAAGAAATTTAATTCTCCCATTAAACTCATCTCGAATTCATTTTGTATAATAGTGGAAAAATCCTTACACAAACGCTCATTAGTAGCACAAAAAATAATATCATCAATATATATTTGCACAATAAGGAGATCATTCAACTTTTGTTTTGTAAAAAGAGTAGTGTTTACAATAATCATTTTCAATCAAAAATCCACTTAAACGCTCATACCAAGCTCTAGGAGTTTGTTTTAAACCATACAAGGCTTTTGAAAATTTAAACACATGATTTGGAAATTTATCACTTTCAAAACTGGGAGGTTGATCCACATAAACCTCTTGATCAATAAAGCCATTTAGAAAATCACTTTTAACATCCATTTGATACAATTTAAAACTTTTGAAACAAGCAAATGCAAGAAACATTCTAATGGATTCTAATCTAGTTACGGGAGCAAATGTTTCATCAAAATCTATACCTTCTTCTTAAGCATAACCCTTGACCACTAATCTAGCCTTATTTCTCACAATTTCACCATTATCATTTAATTTATTTCTAAAAACCCATTTTGTGCCCATAATAAGGTGATCTTGAAGCCTTTCAACTAAGGTCCATACATTATTCCTTTCAAATTTGTTTAATTCCTCTTGCATATCTATAATCCAATTTTCATCTTTCAAGGTATCATTGACATTTTTAGGTTCTAAGTACTACACTAAAGCAAAATTGTCAAGTAATGGTTTTATTGAGGAACGAATTCTTACTTTTTCGGATGGATCACCAATTATCAAGTTCTTGGGATGATTTTGAATGAATTTCCAATCTTTAGGAAGATCCTTTGGTAAATCATCATCCTTGTCTTCTTCTTCTTGCATTTGATTTCCTTGAGTGCCATTTTCCTCGGAATTTTCTTCCAATTCAGCATTGTTTTCTTCTTGGAGTGTAAGCTTCTCAAGTTCTTTTTGGATACCTACATCATCATCTACACAAGTACTTTTGGAAGAATCACTATTAGACTCATCAAATGTAATGTGTATAGCTTCTTCAATCACAAGAGTTCTTCTATTATAAACTCTATATCCTCTTTTGTTTTCACAATAACCCAAGAAAATACCTTCATCGGTTTTCTTATCAAATTTTTCAAGATGTTCCTTAATATTTAAAATAAAGCATTTGCATCCAAAAATTTTGAAATAGCCAACAATTGCCTTTTTACCAAATATCAACTCATAAGAAGTTTTGTTCAAAATTGGTCTTAACAAAACTCTATTCATTACATAACATGCCGTATTCACGGCCTCGACCCAAAAATATTTTAGCAAATCATTTTTACTTAACATAGTTCTTGATGTTTCAACAAGAGTCCTATTTTTTCTTTCAACAACACCATTTTGTTGGGGGGTTTCTACAATAAAAAATTCATGAGTTATTCCATTATGATCACAAAATTTCAAAAAGTCACAATACTTAAATTCCGAATTATTGTCACTTCTAATTTTGACAATGTGTAAACCAAGCAAATTTTACATTTTTTCAAACAAGGAAACAAAATTTTTGAAAGCATCATTTTTATGAGCAAGAAAAATAGTCCATGTATATCCAGAATAGTTATCAACAATCACAAGACAATATCTCTTACCACCTAAACTAGCAATTGGTGTAGGACTAAACAAGTCTAGATGTAAAAACTCCAATGGTTTAGATATAGAAACACTCTTTTTAGGTTTAAAAGAAGCTTTGGTTTATTTACCAAATTGACATGCATCACAAACTTTATCATTTTCAAACTTAAGTTTAGGCAAGTCTCTAACAAGTTTCTTTTTGGAAATTTCATTTAGCACATCCATATTGAAATGAAAAAGTCTTCTATACCACAACCAAGGATCTTCATTTGAAATTTTGAGATATTTAAAGTTAGAAGAATCAATTTTCTCAAGAATCACAACATAAATGTCATTGAATCTTTTTCCTTTGAAAATGATATTGAATTTTGAATCAAGAACTAAACATTCATGCTTTTTGAATAAAAAAAATAAATTTTTATCACATAATTGACTAACACTTAATAAATTATAGCCTAAATTATCAACTAAGAGAACATTATGAACAAATGTTTCACCATTCTTACCAACATCACCTACTCCAATTGTTTTGGCTTTCATGTCATCTCTAAAAGTCACTTTTCCACTTGATTTTGATTTCAGCTTGATGAATTATGATGGATCACTGGTCATGTGCCTTGAGCATCCACTATCTATGAACCACTTTGATTCCTTTATGACTTTCTCCATTTTTACTTATACAAAAGATAGAAATTTTGGTACCCTTTAATTTTTGGGTCCTTGATGGTTAGAATCATATTTAACTAACCACATACATTTCATTCCTCTTTCCATGTTTCTCCTTACATAACAATCATGTTTCAAGTGACCTTCTTGACAACAAAAGTCACAAATAATGGTAGGATTATTCACATGAATTGGTTTAATAAACCTTACTCCTCTTTTTCTATAAATTGTGAATTCATTTGCACTAAAAGTTAGTTTCCTTTCATAAGTATTAAAATGAGGTTTCAATTCATTTCTTGAAGGATAGTTTTATTTTTTTATTTTGAAGAAGCATGTCTAGTCTATCCATTCTACTTTTCAAGTCATTTTGTTTTTCCTTAAACATTTCACAAAGACTTGATTTTCTATCTAGTTCATGTTGTAACTCAATTTGATCTTTTATCAAGCAATCATTGTCATATTTCAGTTTTTTGTTATCTTGAAACAAATTTGCATTATCTTGTAAGAGAAAAGTGATTTTCTGTTTTAACTCTTTATTTCTAGCATAAGACTCTTTCAAGCTATCATGTAATCTTCCAACAAATGACTCAAGATCATCATCATCATCATCATCACTTTCACATTGAGGGTTACAAGGTGTTACCTCATTGCCACCAATTGCCATGAAAGCAATTTGAGCAGATTCCTCTTCTTCTTCAATCTCACCTTTCGAATTGCACTCATTCCAAGTGATTTGGAAGTTGTTGAATCTTGGCTTTCTTTCATTCTTCATTTCTTTCTTCTTTTCATTGGGCAGTCAACTGCATAATGCCCAAGTTGTCCATATTCAAAACATTTATCTCCTTACTTTTTGTTTGCATCTTGTCTTCCCTTGTATGTTATGTTGAATTGATTGGGGTTTTGAATGCTAGGACCGCCTTTTCTAAACCTTCTTTTGTTGAGAATCCTCTTGAAGCTTTTGGTGATAAGGGCGAGATCACTATCATCACCATCCATGTCTTCATCATCTAATGAGGCCGAATCATCTTCATCTTGGGATGCTTTTAGAGCAATGCTCCTCTTGACCCTTGCATCTTCTTCATCCCGCACTTTGCTCTTGAGTTTCAACTCATAAGATGTTAGAAAGTTTATGAGAAACTTAATGGGCATAGAGTTCAAATCCTTTGCCTCTTCAATTGCAGTCACTTTATTCTCCTATTCCTTAGGTAAAGCATTCAAAATTTTTCTGTTTTTCTCATCAAGGGTGTATTCTTTATCCAACACCTTTAAATCTTTGATAAGATCATTGAATCTACAATACATTTTATCTACATTTTCATGAGATTCCATTTTGAATGATTCATATCTAGTGACCAATATAGACTTCTTTTGTTCCCTTATATCTTCACTACCTTCATGGATTTTCCTTAACTTATCCCAAATTTCCTTAGCCAATTTACATTCTTTAACTCTAATAGATTCATTTGTATCCAATGCACTATATAGAACATTCATGGCTTTAGCATTTGAAGTAAGATTAGCCCTATCTTAACGAGTTAATTCATTCCTTGTTTTTAATCTAGGAACATGAGTAATGGGATCATCAATGGTAGCAGTGTAAGGACCTTCATTAACAATAAACCATAGATTAATATCAATAGATTGCAAGAAGATAATCATGCGTTCTTTCCAACTAACATAGTTTGAACCATTGAACATGAGTGGTCTAGTAACCGATTGTCCCTCTATAAACATAGCATTGTTGGTTGTCATCTTTTCTCTAAATGGTTAATCTTGATCCTAGAGACCAAGCTCTAATACCAATTATAAGGTCCAAAAACAACCTAAGAGGGGGGTGAATTAGGTTGATTAAAAATAATCAAGTAATAATGCCTCTTTTTCACAATGACAAATGCAATTTCTTACATAATCAATTTGTCAAACAAATGAGTAATAGAAACCGAGAAGAGTAGATGATATAGCAATAGATAAATAGTGAAGTAAGCTGAAAATAAAGATGATAGTAAGCAAACCGATCTTCTTCAATGCTCCTCTTGAGTTTGAAGAATAAATCTCAATTCAAGCAACTTCAACTTGATGAATTTCAACCAATCTTGTGTACAATGGAAGGCTCACTTCCTCCTTGCCCTAAGTAGCACTTAGTCAAGTTAGGAAGTTTTACAATCACTCAGATAACCCTCTCAAAACTACACTATTGAAGAATTCACTCATAATTGAAAAGCTTGCAAATGAACTAACACTTCAAGACCTACAATTCTTACACCAAGAATATTTTCTTGCTAAAATCACTCTCAAGAACTTGTATTCTAAGTGTTCCAAAGTTACTATTAAGTTCAGACAAGACTCTATTTAAAGGGGACCAAAAAGTGCCTTGATAATAGTGGTCAACGGATAGAAGGCAGCTGAAGAGTCAACTAGCCGTTGGAGCTATCGGACGTCAGACACAATGTTGTGCGTCCGATGCAAGCGTCCGACAGGTTGTTTCGATCTTTATCGGACGGCCGATGCATATTTCTGCGTCCGATGAAGCTTGCGTCTAATAGTGACCAGAGAGCTCAAAAATTTTCTTTGTGAGAGCCCTAAAAAGAAAAAATATATATAATAATAAAATTCATGCATACATTACCCTTTAATTTATTCAAGTGCATATAAATTTCTTTAGTGCATTTGTGGTATGTTTTCACTAAGTGCATTCTTCATTGGTTGATTAAATGAATTTTCAAAAATCCCATTTTAGAATTAGTGAGCATTTTCTTGCATGGCTTAATTGCTAAGAAAATAGGGTATGTTAGTGTTAATTGGAGACCAAATCAAATTAGAGGAGTTAGAAAGCAATTAAGTGAGATTTTGTTAGCTAATGGCCAAGAAGTTGCCACTTGTCACCCTAAGATTCAAACCTTGACTTGATGACTTCTTTCCCTCCAAACTTATCTTTTAAAAACAAAACATTGTCTTCATTTTTGGGGTGGAGTGGCCGAACCTAAGGAAGAAAAACAAGAGAGGAATTCATCCAAAAAAATCTTGCTTGGCTTAATAGGGAATCAAGAGAGGAAGTTGGGAGCATCCTAAACCATCAATCCTCAAGCTTGATAGGGAAGGATTTTGGTGGCTTGAACAGTTTCTTCTTGGGCTTGAAAAGGTATTTTCCTATCCAAACCCTAGCTCTATGATCCTAGAAAATGGTCTAATGAAGGTTGTTGGTGATGTTTGTAGTAGGGTGGTGCTTGGAAGCTAGGTTTTTGGGCTTGGATTCTTGGGGTTGCAACATAGGAGTTGGTTTGATTTCATGCCTATTATGTGTTTGATATTTGGACTAGTACTAAATACTAGGCTAAGATGATTATTTCTTTGAGAAAGGTGCTTGATTATCTTTCATATGCATGCTAGAGAAGTTATAGGAGTTGCTTTGAACTTTAAATAAAAATGGAAGAAGTTGTGGTTCTTTTCTTCTTGTTTTGTGATTTCTTCTTGTGCAATCTTCACTAATTCTTGTTGAGAAACCTTGTTGGGACATTTGTGTATCAAATTGGAGTGAAATCATTCTAGTTTGATGGGTGAAAACCTCTTGGAATGCATCAACTTGTAAACAGAAATTCTGTCCTGCACCTCGTCAGAAATGAAAAAACAGCCAACTTCCCAGGTTTTCTGGTATTGATAGGAAACGAACTAGGAGTTAAGCCATATACCGTTGGAAAGCCCTGTGAGTCTAGTTTCTAACGCCACTAACGGCACTCAATTTTGATTTTTCTACACCAAGATATGTCCAATTTCCCAAGACTGCGCAGTGGCCACTGATACACCCGAATTCCAGTTTTGTCATAAACTTGCTCTTGGTTGAACCTTGAAGTTTCTTGAATCTTTGCGCGTTTATTTCATTCTAAATATCTACTTGACTTGTGAATCCGCTAAACCTTCAATGTTTCATCATTTCGTGACTTGAATCGCCCTAGAATTTCCTAGTGAGATGCATTAGTTAGTAGTGTTTATTTTTGCACTTGATTAGGTTGCATTTATTTTGTTTTGCTTGAGTTGATGATGGTATATATTGAATGTACATAGGATTTGAAGGAGGTAATGAGGGTGATCAAGGCGTGAGCGTTTGAGTTGCTTGACTTGCTTGGTGAGTGTTTCCTTGCTTGTTTCGTGAATCTATGAGTTTTCTCAAAACTACGTGAATGACTTGTTTGCTTGAACTACGTGGCTATGTGAATTACTTGAGATGTGCTTATTGAATTGGCTTACATATCAAATATGATTGGACTACTGAGGGTGAGTCGAGGGCGTACTTTATCGCACTCGGACTCTTCCGTTTGACTTTTCTTGGAATTTGACTTTCTTTGACTATGATTTGACTTTGTGTACTTTGATGTGAAAAGTCGTTCGGGTGATATCCCGTCGACTAATTTGATTCGTTTGGGGCTCCGGAAACCCCAAAACCCTATTGGTGAACCGCTCAGAGCGGCATGGGCTTGGTCGAGAAGATCGGTGAACCATAGGTTATTTGATTTGGTTCCTTGGAACATGGTATACTCGACTATTACCCAAATTTGATTAGTTGAGGTGTTCGGGCCTGGTAGGGGTTGATTGGTGGACGGTTGTGGTGTAAGTGGTGTCTACGGAACTGGTTCTTGACCTCAAACGTTGACAGAGAGTCAACGGCTCGTGTTTGATCAAGCTTTGTGGATTTGGCTTTTGGAAGCCACCTGTATCCTTTACTTGAGTGCTATGTTTTAATTGACCTTAAATATATGATTGACTATCTGTTTTGCCTAATTGTTAATGTGGTTGCATGTTTTATTTTGGGGACCTCATTAAGCTTCTGCTTACCCCTTTTCCCTTTTGTTTTTCCTTAACAGGAATTTGTAAGAGGTCGGAGAGTTTGATTGTGGCTAAAGTCAAGTGTTTATCTTTTGTTAAGAACCGATGTATTTGTATTTTGGCTCCGTTTTGTAAGTTTGAAGTCGGTTGTAAGTTTTGGGATTTAAACGTTGTAAACTTTATGTTCTTGTAATTTTGGAGTTATTTTAGCTTAAGTATATGTTAAGATAAATGTTTTGATGAATTTGGGTATTCGAGTCCTGACGAGAGTTGGGCAGGCAGTTCACTAATCCTTAGAGTAAGGGAAAGGTGGGCTGTCACATTCTTGGATCTGATTGACGCCCAAACTGAGGTTGATATGCATCTGATACGAGTGTCCGATGGTTTTCCTGTCTATCGAACGTTCGGTACATCAAATTGTGTGTCCGATGAGTGCTCTCGACTTTTATTGGACGTCCGATACAAGCCATCGAGCGTCCGACAGACTTTGGTGTCCTTTGGTCCTTTGATTGAGTTCTTCAATTGCATCATTTGCCTTGATAACTTGAGCTGCCAATACACCCAATGGAAAGCATTAAATTGATTTCTTCAATTATTTTGTAATTGTCAAAATTCGGAATCACGATTTACACATTTGAAGCACTGGGATGAAAAATTATTTTATTGAAAACCAGGAGTCTGGGTTAAACTAACCTTTTATATCAGTTATCCTTACAAAACAAAACAAAAAAAACTAAACCAATTGTATTGGGGTCATAATATGTGAGGCCCCGATTTTTCCCAATTTCTGGAAAATATTAAATAATGTTCATTATAGTTATTTTGGTTTGCCAAGGTGTTTATATGGTTTGTTTTACTTTTCAAAGTGTTGGTTTTAACTAGGTTGTCACTAGCTTGTTTTACAAAGTTTGAAAACCCTAATTTGATTAAAACCCTAATTTGCTTTGAAAACCCTAAATTGGGATAAAACCCTAATATGCATATGCAAAACCCTAGTTTTGAAAATGAATATAAGTTTTATGTCCAACTACGAGTTTGTTACCCCTTGGATTTTATGTGTGTTAATGCATGATTAAGAAGAGTGATTAGGACTCCTAGGTGATTAGTGGCCTAAGTAAGTGTGGTTAAGCTTTGATACACTAAGTTGAAGTGAGCACCTATGGAGTAATTTGATAGAAAAGGAAATTACTTGGGCAAGGATGGAAATTAACCTAAGTTGGTGGGTTTAATTAGCATGATAGTTTTGACCACCCTTGACCAAGCCTAAATATCTAAGTGTTGTCATCCCTTAACTCATTTATATAGCTAAAAGAGCCGGCCAAACCAAGGAAGAAAAAAAGAGAGAAAACCGTGAAAGGAGAAGGAAAAGAAGAGAAAAAAAAGAGGAAAAAAAAGAAAAGCTTGGGAATGTTTGCAAGTTTCAACCATCCAATCTTGAAGTTGAGCTAGGGATAAGAGGGCTAACTTGGGGCTTGTAATTTCATCAAGAACATAAGCAAGAAGGTATTTTCCCTTTCTATATAAGCTGGAATTTGGTTGAAGTTGATGAAAATGATGGATTTTGTTCTTGTTTTGGGTTCATTCATGGCCACTGATAGCTTTTGAGATGATTCTACGGATGGGTTTGGTTAATTTTGATGTATTTATGCCTAGCCATGAATTTGAGTTAGGGTTAGGGTTTTGATTTCAAGTTCTAATGTTAGAAATTAATGCTTGGAATGTTGGTTAACTAGCATGTTGGTTTAAGTTGTTGCGTGGGCTCTTGAATTCCCACTAGCATGATGGTTTAAGTGGTTGTGTGGGCTCTTGGATTCCCACTAGCAAGCTAATGATGTATGGTGTGTGATTATATGGAATTTGTTGATTGAAATAGAAACATGAACTCAAGGAGAAACCGCTTGAGAAAGGAAACATTGGGGTGAATTTTTCTGATTTTTGTTTAATTTCGTGGCTGTTATTTTTTGGCTAGTTTAAAGGCTGAAATCGATGTTTAAATGTTGATTGTTGAGCTGCATTTGCATGTTGTTATCGCATTCGAGTCATTGGATTTGCATGCGTGCGTTTTGGTTGGACGCAATGCATTTGGGCGTTAAACAGGAAAACGGGGTTGTCCCGGCAGCAACTTTGGCTTCGTTTTACGTGTTGATCCTTTGTGATTTGGATTTTGGCCAAAACACAAAAGTTATAGCCTTTCATTCTAGCTTTCCAACGCATCTGGAATTTCTTAATTTCGATTTATGAGCGCTGAGTTATGATCGTTTGAATCTAGCCTGTCGGAAATTCTGACATTAAAATTTCTGGGACTGTTTCCGCATTTTTGACCTAGAAAGAGTGAATCTGGGCAGAGGTTGTCTTCATGAAAGTTGTATTTTGTTCTCTTAGTTTCGAAACAGCACCTCGTGCACTTCAATCCGACACTTGTACCATTAGTTATGATTAAAATGGGAAAAGGTGTCAAATCTGCCTTTCACACCTTTTAGTGTGTGTTTCCCGTCTTCGTTCTGTTCCCGTCCGTTTTTGGTCTAACGCCCATGCATGTGCTCCTATTAAGTGTTTATAAGTATTTTTCAAGAGTTTTAGTTCTTTGAGTACGCGTCCGCGTCATTTCACATGTGCAAATGGATTTTCTTAACTCAGTGATTCATGGACAAAAGGACGGTTTGATCTTCTAAATTTTCCTCGCTTGTTCTCAACCGCTGGGTGAGTGTTCCTTGCATGTTTGTGAATAAATTGCTTTGTTGACGTGTTTAAGTGCTTTTAATAATTATGTGAAGGGCGAGTGTGTACATTATCGACTCGCCTACTTTTATTGCTCAACCGTGTGCTTTTCCATTGTTTGTATATTATTTTCGATGTAGGCCATGTGTACCAACACATAGGTTGAACAAGGCCTTTCCCCTTCGTTATCGACCTATTCGAGCCGTGCGGACTTCGGTCGGGTAGGTTGATAACTTAGAGCACCGCAGTATACTCGGTATTACCACTAGGAGTTATAAGGAGGAGTAGGGGTTGAGTATTGAACAAGACGGACTGCAACTGCTTCCAATGGAACTTATCCTTTCACCGGGTATTTTCCCAATTTATGTGTTTATACATTTTATGCTTATAAACTGAATTATATTAACCTACTGAGTGCTTAACTGATATATTTTTGCTCCACTGTTACTGTGTGATTTGTGTGATATTAGGATCGCTCACTGGGCTTTTAGCTCATCCCTTCAACTTTGTTTTTCCTTAGCGGGATTTGAGATCGAGCTTCCAAGGGTTTACACTAGGTCGATTGGTTTGGAGACCTAATCTTGTATTTTGATGTAGCCCTTGTATTTTGAATTGTACTAATGGAATTTTGAATGGATAAACTTTGTATCTGTAATTATAGTTCGGGACGCTTGTGGTTCGCTAAGGAAACTTTGGGGTTTAACCGCTACAGCTTGATTTGAGACATCGATGTATTTTGTTATTTGCATTTGAACTACGGATCAGAGAAATCTCAGAGTCTGGGCTGGCTCACTGATACCTTAGGGTTCGCCCTAGGGAGAGGTGGGGCTCACTGTGGTATCGAGCTTTAGGTTTCAGATCTCCAGAGTGTACCCTAGGCTTAACGCTTAGGTGCCTGGTGTGGGATTAGGTTTACTATTAAATGATATGATTTACGGTAATAGTTTACCTAGAACACTAATTCTAGTCGGATTGTAGGAATGGAAGGAAATGGAGCACGGACTGCTTGAGGTGACTCCCTGTTATGTTTCGAGATAGGACCGCAGCCATTTCAACAGTTTGTTCCAGGACGTAGGGTGGATAGGCGGTGTGATTGTTAAGCGCGACATATTCATATCCCAATCAAGTGGTGTTAGCTATAGTAGATGAGAGGCGAGGTTAGTCAATACAAATGCCGAGCAAATGGTCAATTCAAGAGTTAGAGACTAGGGTGCTCGAGGAGCAACAACGAATCGAAACCTACGCGAACAATTACAAGAGGCCAATAATCGCTTGGCTGCATGGCACAACAACTAAGGGAGAAAGGTGGAGAAGATCGTGGCCTTGAGGATCCTAGCGTAGGAAATGAAGTCGAGCGTGTTAGAGAACGAGAATCTCTTGGGTCTAATTAATCCAGTGCCGTATTGGTTTTGACCTTTTGTAAGAGAATGATAGGATCGGGATGTAGAATGTTTTACTTTGGAGGCCAGTGTATTTTGTTGATGACTTGTTTACTTTTGTCTACTACTTTTGACTTGGTATGTACTCAACTTGACTGTGACTTGTGTTTTAGTTTAACGAGTTCTAATTTGTACTAACGTGAGACATGACAGAGTGTGAACTGTATTGTGAAATGTGCTATGTGAAAATGTGTTTGCTCCACTTGCTTTTAAGAGTTGCTTACTGTGTGTGTGTGAAGTTAATTATGGTTTAGTATGGTTGATATACATATGCATATAGATTAGCTATGAACATGGAAACGAGAGGCAACGAAGCCATGCGAACGTGGACGTGGCCTTTAGACAACCCCAAGATCCGTGGGATGATCACTAATCAGTTAAGAAATTATCGTGAACCAAGGGCCTAATGATCGTAGCCACAGCCATCCAACGTATGACTGATTTGTTAGCACAAATGGCTGGTCAAAACCTTGGAAATCAACAAGGAAACCCTGTGAATCAAGTAGAAGGAGAAGACAAGGCACTAGAGAGATTTCAAAAATTTTCACCCCCTAAGTTTGCTGGAGGTCCCGACCGATATAAATGAGAATTGGTTGGAAAATATAAGGAACATATTTGATGCTTTGAATTATTCAAGAAAGACAAGTAACTTTTATGTTCCAATTTGAAGGGCTAGAGCATGGTGGAATGTTATCGAAATAAGTGGAAGGGAACAAACTCCGAGAACTTGGATGAATTTCGCACAAGAATTTAATGAAAAGTTCCTTCCACCACCGGGTCCAAGAAAAGAGAGAAGATGATTTTATAAAACTTCGCCAAGGAACCCTAAGTGTGACTGAATATGAAACTCAATTCACTAAGTTGTCAGCGATTTGCCCTAACCGGTACTTACGATAAAGAGAATAAGACGGTTTATTCGGGACTTAACTTAGAAATTCAAGATGCTCTCGCAGCTCAAATTGAGACATTCACCGATGCCCTTGAGAAAGCCCAAAGAGTCGAGGTAACAAAATCTCAACCAAAGCCTTTCAAGCCCGAAAGAGAGATGCACCTAGTGGTAGTTCCCTGAGATTCCTAGAGAGACTGCACTCCAAAGTCGGAAAAGGAACTGGTGGAATAAAACTACCTCCCTATTCTTCTCAAGATGGAGCAACTAGAAGGACTACATCACGAGAACTCAAACAAGAAGGGTTCAACCAAAGGAAATATCGGGAAGTCAAGCCACCGGTTGTCCAACCAACTTGTGGATACCGTGGGAAAAGCAATCACACCGAGGACAACAAGTTGGGTGAAAGGACGGAAATGTTTATGCTGTGGGAGTGCCGACCATCAAGTTAGTCACCCTAAGGAAGCAACGGAGAGGGTGATCCTCATCAAGGAAAAGTAACTACTTCTCAACAAGTTATCAAGGAGGAAACCGACACAGCACCGCTAGAACATATAACCTTCTTGGTCAACAGATTTCAAGATCAACCGAGGTAGTTGAAGGTATGAATTTCGAGAACTAAATTCTGCTAAGGGGAAGAATGAGGCCCCATTTTTCCCAATTTCTGAAAATATTAAATAATGTTCATTATAGTTATTTTGGTTTGCCAAGGTGTTTATATGGTTTGTTTAACTTTTCAAAGTGTTGGTTTTAACTAGCTTGTTACTAGCTTGTTTTACAAAGTTTGAAAACCCTAATTTGATTAAAACCCTATTTGCTTTGAAAACCCTAAATTGGGATAAAACCTAATATGCATGCAAAACCCTAGTTTTGAAAATGAATATAAGTTTTATGTCCAACTACGAAGTTTGTTACCCTTGATTTTATGTGTGTTAATGCATGATTAAGAAGAGTGATTAGGACTCCTAGGTGATTAGTGGCCTAAGTAAGTGGGTTAAGCTTTTGATACACTAAGTTGAAGTGAGCACCTATGGAGTAATTTGATAGAAAAGGAAATTACTTGGGCAAGGATGGAAATTAACCTAAGTTGGTGGGTTTAATTAGCATGATAGTTTTGACCACCCTTGACCAAGCCTAAATATCTAAGTGTTGTCATCCCTTAACTCATTTATATAGCTAAAAGAGCCGGCCAAACCAAGGAAGAAAAAAAGAGAGAAAACCGTGAAAGGAGAAGGAAAAGAAGAGAAAAAAAAAAGAGGAAAAAAAAGAAGAAAAGCTTGGGGAATGTTTGCAAGTTTCAACCATCCAATCTTGAAGTTGAGCTAGGAGGATAAGAGGGCTAACTTAGCTTGTAATTTCATCAAGAACATAAGCCAAGAAGGTATTTTCCTTTCTATAAAGCTGGAATTTGGTTGAAGTTGATGAAAATGATGGATTTTGTTCTTGTTTTGGGTTCATTCATGGCCACTGATAGCTTTTGAGATGATTCTACGGATGGGTTTGGTTAATTTTGATGTATTTATGCCTAGCCATGAATTTGAGTTAGGGTTAGGGTTTTGATTTCAAGTTCTAATGTTAGAAATTAATGCTTGGAATGTTGGTTAACTAGCATGTTGGTTTAAGTTGTTGTATTCTTGAATTCCCACTAGCATGATGGTTTAAGTGGTTGTGTGGGCTCTTGATTCCACTAGCAAGCTAATGATGTATGGTGTGTGATTATATGGAATTTGTTGATTGAAATAGAAACATGAACTCCAAGGAGAAACCGCTTGAGAAAGGAAACATTGGGGGTGAATTTTCTGATTTTTGTTTAATTGCATAGCTATTTTGGCTAGTTTAAAGGCTGAAATCGATGTTTAAATGTTGATTGTTGAGCTGCATTTGCATGTTGTTATCGTGATTCAGTCATTGATTTGCATGTATGCTTTTGGTTGGACGCATGCATTTAATGCTTAAACAGGAAAACGGGTTGTCCCGGCAAGAACTTTGGCTTGTTTTACGCGTGGTTGATCCTTTGTGATTTGCTTTGGCCAAAACACAAAAGTTATAGCCTTTCATTCTAGATTTCCAACGATCTGAATTTCTTAATTTCGATTTATGAGCTGAGTTATGATCGTTTGAATCTAGCCTGTCGGAAATTCGACATTAAAATTCTGACTGTTTCCGTGATTTTGACCTAGAAAGAGTGAATCTGGGTAGAAGTTGTCTTCATGAAAGTTGTATTTTGTTCTCTTAGCTTCAAACAGCACCTCGCACTTCAATATGACACTTGTACCATTAGTTATGATTAAAATGGCAAAGGTGTCAATCTGCCTTTCACACCTTTTAGTGTGTGTTTCCGCCTTCGCTCGTTCTCCGTCCGTTTTGGTCTAACGCCTATGCATGTGCTCCTATTAAGTGTTTATAAGTATTTTTCAAGAGTTTTAGTTCTTTGAGTATGCGTCCACGCCATTTCACATGTGCAAAATGGATTTTCTTAACTCGTGATTCTGTGGACAATCAAGGACGTGTTTGATCTTATAAATTTTCCTCGCTTGTTCTCAACCTGTTGGTGAGTGTTCCTTGCATGTTTGTGAATAAATTGCTTTATTGACGTGTTTAAGTGCTTTTAATAATTATGTGAAGGCGAGTGTGTACATTATCGCACTCGCCTACTTTTATTCTACCGCTCAACTATGCTTTTCCATTGTTTGTATATTATTTGCGATGACTCAGAGGCCATGTGTACCTAACACATAGGCTGAACAAGGCCTTTCCCCTTCGTTATCGACCTATTCTGGCGGGACTCGGTCGGGTAGGGTTGATAACCTAGGGCAGCACGGTATACCTCGGTATTACCACTAGGAGTTATAAGGAGGAGTAGGGGTTGAGTATTGAACAAGACGGATCGCAACCGCTTCCAATGGAACCTGATCCTTTCAATCGGTATTTTCCCGCTTATGTGTTTATACATTTTATGCTTATAAACTGAATTATATTAACCTACCGAAAGTGCTTAACGATATATTTTTGCTCCAATCGCATCGTGATTTGTGTGATATTAGGATCGCTCACCGGCTTTTCATCCCTTTCAACTTTGTTTTTCCTTAGCAGATTTGAGATCGGGGCTTCCAAGGGTTACACTAGGTCGACTGGTTTGGAGACCCAATCTTGTATTTTGATGTAGCCTTGTATTTTGAATTGTACTAATGAAATTTTGGATGGATAAACTTTGTATCTGTAATTATAGTCGGACGCCATGGTTCCCTAAGGAAACTTTGGGGTTTAATCATACAGTTGATTTGAGGACAACACACGATGTATTTTGTTATTTGCATTTGAACACGGATAGTGAGTCTTTTGGGCAAAGGTTCTCATGAGTACTTAGGGTTCTAAGGAGAGGGCTGTCACATAATATGGTATTTTGAAGATATTCTTAAGGAAACATTTGATTTATACTCAATGTGAAGAGATATCGTAAAGAAGTTTAGGGAATTAAAACATTCATCTCAGATTGGTAATGATAATTTTGTAACGGAAAAATTGTCTATAAGAGTAGTAAGAAGTCAAAGCGAGCTAGTCCCTGAAAGACATTAAATAGTAAAAATTTGAAAAAAAAAAAAGATAATGAAAAGGAACCAACTCGATTCAATAGTTTAGCCTTATCAGCCAAATGCAAAATAAAGAGAAAGCACTCAATCACTTCAAGTACATGAACATTATTTGCCTAAGCAATCAATTAGCGCCATGCATTGTGAAATTAGCAATGATTTAAATAATAGAGCAAAAATGCAAACTAACAGTATCTCACGTGTCCTTAGCAATATTGTATTCTTTGATATCCTTTTTTATCTTTGAAAAGATCATCTGGTCTCTCCACGCTATTTTACCTTTATTTCCTTTTTCTATTGTATGGAACGTCTTTAAGATAGAACTTAATAATATACCAACCCTATATAATGTTTTGCGCATTCTGATATGAGCTTGTAAGTAAAGTTTGGAGGTTAATAGGATTGGCAGTTGAATTTCAATTGTTACGTTTGTCTAGCAAATGGGCACCAATGGAAGATGAAGGTATTTTTTGTATATCCAAATTTAATTACAATGTACTAAAATGATATCCTTTTGTTTATGAAAGTTTGAACGAAATAAGAATATAAGCATGGCTTCAATATTGGAGTTTCAATATGATATATCTTGTAGTACTTTTTAGTTATTTAATCATTCATCTTTAGTTATTCACTTGATGAAGTGAAACATGGCAGCACCTACTACTACTGTCATTCTAATATAATCAGAAAAGTTTAACAACTCAAAACTTTCTAGCCAACCCATATATCTTTTTTATTTTCTCCTTTAAACAAATGTTTGACTTACACATTCATATTTATGATGCTACAAACATCCTTTCATATGCTTCTTATACTTTTTAGTTATCTAACCATTCATCTCTAGTTACTCGCTTGATACAGCAAAGCATCACAGCACTTGCTGTTGTTGTAGTTCTTATGTAACTTGAGAAGTTTAATAACTCAAAACTCTCTAAGATTCTCATTTAGGCTCTTCGCCATTATAGTAAACTAGGGGAGTAAAAAGATTGTCTTGGCACTTTGATTTCTCAGGTTAATTACATTAATTTCTAACTGTTCACGATTTGGTTTGACCACAAAACTGAAGCGTTCATCAATATCTATCACAATCATAATTAAGTAGAAACCACTAAGCTCACTTATTTTTGTCAAATGCAGCCCTTAATTACCAAACAAAATGCATCAACAACAGAACAAAAAAACCACAACAATACAAAATTCAATTATGACCAGTAAATTGATAATGCAAAACTAGTAATTCATATTAATATACAGGACAAACTTCTGGCCACACAACAAAGGGAAAGGAAAAAAAAAAAAAGAAAACAATTCATAATATGGAAGTGACAAATTAATATCAACAAAACCAATGAGTCATATTGATATACAAGACAAACCTCCAGTCTCACAATTGAAGAAGGAAACAAAAAATCAATAATTCATGTTGATACGCAAAGCAAACCCCTTCATCACAATTGAAGAATCAAATGAAAAATATTTAAATTCTAGTTGAAACTAATCAATTAACTGCATCTGGTCTTACAACTGAAGAAAGGAAAAAGAAAGTCATACTTTGCCTAAATCTAATCAATTATACTACTGAAATCTAATCAAGTATACATGTAAATTCATACATGTAAGTAAATAGACTTTCATTCTCAGCGCAAAGGTCCAGTGTCCACATAAATCTTTAGAAGCTCTAAATGATGTAAATCTTCAGACACTAATGCGCACAAAGTTTCTCACCCAGTAGCTCATCTAATTCAGCATACCCTCTCAAAAGTAGTCAGAAATGCAGCTTCTACAGGCGGCTAATGTTAAAGGAATGGCAATTATAAACAACATCGACGGTCTTAATTTGAGTCTAATAAATTTTGCACAATCCGATGGTTCGACACAAACTAGCATAACATCCATGTTGTTTTCTTGCTAAAGCAAATGGGCGCCTAAAGTTCAAATAGAAAGACACCAAAGTTACTCAAAATTATTGAGTAATCGGTCTATATTCATTGCAAACAACCTAACTAGCACTGTTAATATAGTAATCTCAATTTGATTAGCTATTTTAATGTATTTTTAAAAATTTTACTATAACTATGTATATAAAATACTTTATGTCGATGTTTTGAGGGTAATTTTAGGATTTGTTTAAAATGTATTTTGAGGTATTTATAAGTTTTGAGTATTTTATAAAGAGTTACGCCACCCACCACTGCCACCCATCACTCTCACCCTATCGACACCATTCCTTCTCCTCCTCCTCCTTTTCTCCTCCACCTTCTTCTCCTTCCACCTCCTCTTCCTCCTCCACTCCTTTTTCCTTTCTTCTCCTTCCTCCTTCTCATCTCTTTTCCTTCCTCCTCTCACTCACCACCCTCTTCTCCATTCCGCCTCCTTAGACTCAGCCTGTTTTTGTGGCTTCTTGTCGCGACCTTTTTGGTCAGGATTTTGGCCACGCCCTTGCAACCAGGAAGGTCATGACTAGTGGAGGAAGGGAGTTGCGCGGTAGGAAAATGGAGGGATGTAAGGGAGGAGAAGAGGGAGATGGATGAGGAAGGAGAGGAAGAAGCGGAGAGGGAGAGAGAGGAAGAGAAAGAAAAAGGAAAAGAAATGATGATGGTGGTTGTTGAGAGTAGTATTACACACCAACGGGTCCCTTGGCGGATTGCTGTGGGTAAGTATAAAGTATGTGGTGATGTAATGGAAGAAGAAAATGTAATAGAATAATTTTTATTTTTTTATTTGTGAGTTGTTTTGAAATATTATTTGGATTAGATACTTTAGAGTTGCATTACTATAATTTTAAAATGAAAACTAGTTTTAAAAAAATTAGGAAATCCAAACAACCTAATTTTTTGAAACTTAAATGGCATCAATTGACTCGTTTGGAGCAATGTGGCTCTAGCTATTACCATGAGTCCTAGAATTACACCCAACAATAACCAAAATAGTAGTAGGTTTATGAACAAAGAAAAAAAACTTTGTAAGTAAGAGAATTGTAATTTTGGTTCTCAATATTTGACCCATTTGCCAAATTGGTCCCCAATGTTTGGGTTAAAATAAATTCACCCCAAATTTTATGATTTCATGTACATTTAGAAACTAACAGAAATAGAATAATAATTAATGGTCAACATTAAATTGCCATTAGTCAATAATTTTGACTTTACACTTTTGGTCCCTAATGTTTTGATGTTGATTCATTATATTTTTCTAAATTTTAAATGGTGATATTAAGGGTTTTAGCATGACTGATGCAAATTAAATGAAATAGTAGTAAATGGGTAATAAGAATTTAATTAAATTTTTTATTGTTTTTTTCAATTTAATTTTATTTATTCATGCTAATGATATCATATGTTTCTTTCTTTTGCATAGGTTAGTCTCAAATTTGGTATCATATATATACATGCAGATATGTATGTGTGTGCAGACACTCACTTTATTGTTTCTCACTAATAATTAATTGGTAAACAAGTTTTACTATTTTAATGATGATTAAGAAACTAAATAAAAAATATCACTTTAAAATATAAGGAAATATACTTTGCAAACTAAATTAATATTCTCTTGTGACATTTTACAGTGTTATGAATTGGGTCTAAAATGAAGTCAACATTGTGAGAGCTCAAATTTTAACCTAATTTTTGGATTATTTGGAAAATTTCATGTGTAACAATTACTTTATTATTAATTGGTTTATGTGTTCATTTGTTTCTTCTCTTATTGACTAAGTGTTTAAGAGTGTTTTATATTAGTGAGTGATTAAACCCTTGGGGATTTAAATTAGATAAGAACAAAATTAGTAGGGTAATATAGTGACCACTAAAAATTATTTGGTTAAAATTGAAACTATTTTTATATTAAAACACAAGAAATTTGACAAATGTCACCATTCTTGCCAAGTGTTCAAATTTATGTTAAATGACTAAATTATCTATCCAATTTCTTCCAAATTACTATGCAACCAAGGAAGGTTATTAAAACCAATTTTTCCAAGCAATTTTGGCTCATTTTCATTTCTTCTTGAAACTTAGAGGGAAAGAGTTATAGGAGAAAGCTAAGAGCTTGAGAAAAGAATTTGAGAGGAAAACTTCATTTTTCTTCCTTTCTTCCAAACTAAGAGAGAATCAAAGAGTTTTGTGTTCATTTTTTCAAACCAGCGTAGGAAGGAGAAAATTTTGCTGAAAATTTCCAACTCAATTTTGTACAAGAAAAGGTAAATTTCTACCCTAAAACTCTTTCATTCATTTGGAAAACTTGTGTACAATCATTGCATATCGAATTGGAGCTTGAAGTTTAAGTTTTCTTGAGAAATTTCTTGATTTAGGTTGATTTTTGCTGGAAAAATTTCTGTTAAAGCTGGCCTGACTAGCAAGAGGGTTATGCATGTTGATTTTGTGCTATAACCCAAGTTAGATGACTTATATCTTGACCATATATGAATGCATGTAAAATTTGAGGAGTTGCATGAGTTTCGTTAAAGAAAGTTGCATTTTTGGCTGTGAAATTGATATGTATCAACTTGAGTTGTGGTTTGTCTCTATAGCTTTAAATTTTAAAAGTTTAAGAGCACAACTGAACGAAGCAAATTGTTATATGTTTAAACCATGCTATATTGTGTAGTTTGCCTTGAACCAAGTAAGGCGTGCATAACTTTGGAGAAAATTTGATGAAACCTTGTCAAAATTCATTTTGAACTGAGGAAAGAAAGCTGAAATCTTCAACCTTTCTCTCAAAATTTTGGCTGCAAATTTGATGTACTTTGCTTAACACACCATTTATTACCTTAATCTAGACATGCATGTAATATTCCCCTTGATTTGAGCAAGAACAGCTGGTGATTCCTGGAGAAAATTATAAGAGTATAAATGCTGAAATTTTCCTTGCCAGCTTTGAATCCGGTGAAGTTGAGTTGTCGCAACTTTTGGCCTGCAATTTTGATAAGTTTGTTATCACCTCAGTATGCAGTAGCTCGCATGTCTTGAGTTGTATGTCAATTTTGAATTAAAAATAAGCAACGCATGAGATTTGTTGAAAATGTGGGTTAGACTGTTTATTGAAAGTTTGAATATAGCTTAAACCCTTGTGGTTGTGTATAAGGGCTAGAAATCAGAATGCATGGAGTTTTAGCCTTAAAAGAACAATCTATGGGTTTGAGATTTAATATGATAGAAAACTTGAAGAAAAGCATGTAGTTGCATAATAATAATCTAAGGATCTAATTAGCTATTTAATATGTAGTACTAGTGGAACGCGACAGCCCCACCTCCCCTAGGGTGAACCAAGGGTCATGGACTACCTAACTCTCACGGACTCACCTCGGCTTCAAATAACTTAATTAACAATTCCACCCATCTCAATATAACTAACTTCACATTTCAAACCACTACTTAAAAAGAACTAAAATTCAACTTACATTTCCAAAATAAATTCTAAGTAAATAAATACATTCAAAAGTCAATTACAAATCCCCATAATTACATCCGAATTTTCATTATACAAACTCCAAGTACTATAAACCATCAAGTTCAAATCAAAACAACCTTATACAAGAAAGACATCCTAATGTAAAAAACTAAGATTCGTGGTTAGCTAAATCGCTTCAAAAACTCAATAAGGAAAACAAATCTTATAAGAGTAAAACTCAGCTGAGGCCATAAAAACATGCAAGCATGCAAGACCAAGAAATATACACTTTATAAAACAAGATAGGTAATGGTAAACTTTGAGGCAAGAATGTAATAGAATTTAATTGCACAATAAAAGGATACTGGAGTTTCCGTGAACCAAGTTCCCACGAAACTTGATCACATTCCATAGTTGACACTCCGTCAACTTTTATAATTACCATGTAAACTCCACTTGTCAACCATCTTCGCCCACCGCTTTCACCCCCAACCGGCCCGGGCCGCTTCACAGAAAATAGGAAAATTTGTAATACTCTATAAATAGTCGGCGATGCCTCGACCCAACATTTCTAAAATGTAAAGACTCATGGTTTACCAATCTCTACCTGCCCTTGCCGTCTGGATGAAAGTGTTTCAACAGGTTTTGAAAGGCCCAACAGTTTAGATAGTAAGACTTACTTGTGATGCGCCAATCATCAATCAAGTACAAGTACGCCAGTGCAAAACATTTCAAGCATAACAAATACAAGCAAGTGATGTCGCCGGTGAAGAGGAGCTTGACAGATAAAGTACACGCCCACCTCGGCTAAGTTTAATAACATATTCAAATCAGTATTTAACAGGTTCAAGTAATCTTAACAAATCATGCACTTGACACTCACCCAACAAAGAAATCAAGTAAAACATGCGTGTGATACACTTGAGGCCTCGAGATTCACTCAAGTTTCTTGGTCACCAACAAACGTGACTAATAATCAATAATTTATTACCCAAACAATACTAAGATGCCAAAACAACACTTAAGCACTTAAACAGCAAAGAAGAGCACTACGTATTACCAACCAAATGGCCACATAAGATTTAAATGGAAAACACACACTAGAAGGTGGAAAGTAGATTTGACACCTTCACATTTTAATCATAACTCATGGTATCAGTATTGGATTGAAGTGCACAAGGTTCCGTTTAAAGCAGAGGACAGCTATAACTTTCATGCATTCATTTCACCTAGATTTACTCCTTCTAGGTCAAAAAAACAGGAAAATGGCCCCGTGTTTCAATCTTCAGTTCATCAAGTGCACTGTGACTCAAATGACTATACCTCAGCGTACGACCGGCCTTAAAATTCAACAGTTAGAAAGAAATCTCAACCCTCTACAACTTTCTGCGAAAAGGCAAAACCCAATTCCATTAATTAGGTCAAAATTGACCAAAAACAGAGTAAATTTTCAGTCTAAATAGAAACAGGGCACCAGGGACAATTTGTCATTTCACAAGATACAGTGCTCTAGATTGAGCTGAAAATTTACAGGTGTGCATTCTTCATTCCAATCCTCTACAACTTTCATGTTTAGAGTAAGAGCTGGTTGGATCATTAACATAGAGACACCACAACAAAGGAAAAACAAGGCATGACCTTGGTTTTCACAAACTTAAAAAAATTGCCAAAATTCATAGAAATCGAACTAACCCTTGAAATTTATATCACTGAAAGACCTACATGTATAGTTTTAAAAAAACAAACGGGACTCAATTGACTCTCGAGCAAGAAAATATAGCCAATTGAACTTGGGACAATAAGCTGTTCCAGCATTTGATTTTCCAGTTTTGAGGGGTCATTTTGGAACATCATATGGGCAATGAAATGACATTGGAAAAACACCAAATTTTTCAGGCATAAAACCTCAGTATGTGAAATACATTTTACCAAAATTTAGCCAAAAAACTCACATGGAAGGCAGTGAACAAAGCAATTAATATCAAGGCAGTAAGGTTCAATAAATCTGGAAACTGTTTTCCTGATTTTAACTTCATTTTTTCATGCGATTTTGACACACCAAATGGAATGATTTTTAAATAAATTTCTATATACATAAACCAACATTTCAAATCTCAAAATTGCCAAGAAACTCAATGAAAGTGCTATAGCAAACAGGGCATAAAAATCAGAAAATAAACCGCAACATAACCCCTCTTCACTCCTCGGTTGCCTTTTTTTCCTTTTCTTCCTAGTTTCTTAACCCCAAACTCATCTCAATCACCCATCACATATGTATATATCATATAAACCAACCATCAACAATTGTGGGAATCTATGAGCCCACTCTAACAACCCAAATTGAACACAAAGACAAACAAGAAACTACAAGCTTCAAAAAACTAAACAATGGAACTAAACAAGAAACCCACTAAATTAAGGTTTGTTGAAGCCATTATACCTGCAGTCAAAAAATTCAAGTCTGGTGTGCTCAAACCCCTCTCTTATCAAGCCCTAGCCTGGCTCTCCTACTCTTTGTTGATCTTCAAGCTCCAAGTGAACAAGGTGGAAGATGTCTCAAACTTTCTTGGTGGATTTGATGAGGATGGAGTTGATTTTGAAGACAAAATGAAAAGGAGAGATTGGGAAGGGAGTTCGCTGACGAGAGGGAAGAAAAGAGGGTTTTGGGTTGTTTGGAAAAGTAAAAGAAGAAGGAACATAAACCTTGGTTTATGGTGCCAAAAGTCAACTTGAGTTTAGTACCCAAAATGCCCCAATTGAGTTTAATCTTAGTCACCTAACTCTAATCCTCTCATTTAGCTTTTATCTAGCAACACAACTTAACCTCAACTGATTTTTTCTT
>CM023098.1:31612696-31770686 GCA_013103745.1 Gardenia jasminoides
GGCAGCTATTAACCAGTACTCTGGATCTTAGAACGGCACAATGTCTAGGGACCCAATCATCAACCAAAATCCTGCATGAAGCAGGAGCAGCCCCAGAACGGTTCCAAAAAAGTTTTTTCTCCTAGCGGGGACCAGACCTGAAAGGTAGAGAACCTGGCTGAGAGAATTGGTGCAGGTAGCATTTTTGCTACCTTGAACTATACCGAGGAAAGCGGTGCTACTTTGCCACCTTCACCAGGCGAGCTGCCTGGGCCAGTGGTGGAAATCCAGTACCTGTGCAAACGGGAGCAGTAATAAAATGTGCCACTGCACTTGGCTTAACTTACCAGGGAGTTTAACCAGAAATTCCTTCCACCCATAGTTCAGAGCATTGATTTTATAAAAACTCGGCTGGCCAAGACTTTGAGCTGGCCAGAATATGAGACGCTAGCTTTTAATAAATCTTATCTAAGCTCTGCTCCTAACTGCGGACAACCGAAAAGCAAAGGATATATGCTACAAGGCTTCATACAAAGGACTAAATGTGAGATTCAAGGATTTGTATTGCGCCCAGTTATTTCAGATGCTCTCAGAAAGCCCAACGGGTTGAGCGTGCTAAGGTTCAAGTTAGGACTTTCATGCAAAGAAACGCTGTGGAGCATCTAGTAAAGCACCATGGAATGGCCTCCAAACGGTTCCAACCCCTAAGTTTTGAAGAGGGGGGCGACCTGAGGTCGATCGGACCACAAAAGGCATTTTATCTGGTGAGATTCACAAGCATGTGAGAGGACAAGAACGCAAAATGCCCCTCGTGAGGTTCAAAGATCGTCCCCTCGGAAAATCAGAGCTATTGTGCAAGCACCAAACCACACCGTATAACCGCTGACATGGAAGGAAAAAAGAATGTGTCTTCAAGTAGTGCTGAGCATCAAATCAAGCCTCGCCTCACACAGCAAAGCCCGCAGTTGAAAGGACGGCATCCTGACAAAACCAACCCTAACAACCAGCAGCCATGTTAAATAGATCAGAAAGTGTCTGTGGGTTTATGGGGGTTTATCTTTGGAAAACCAAGCTCTTGAAAATGCAACTTAGAGTGGTTGAAGGTACAATTCCTATTTTTCACCGTTTGGCTAAACTTTTAATCGATCTGGTGCAACTCATTCTTTTTAAACCCTACTTTCATGTGTGGTATAAAATGTAAAACCAGTTAAACTACCATATGACTTGGGAAGTTAGGGACACCTACTAGAGATCAAAGATTGATTCTTGAATATGGTGTATAAAAGCTGTGAGATTTGGGTGGGAGAACAAAAAAGTGGTGGTGGATTTGATTGGTTTGGATCTTAGGGGATGATGATGTTATTATAGGGATGGGTAGTTGGATATTCACTTAATTAAATTGTAAGACTAAAGTGGTGGAGTTTTGCATACGGGAGAAACAACTCTACGATTAGATGTGAAGGGTAGATTGGCTATGCACTTATTTGGTGGGGCTGGGAAATTGCTAAGCAAAGGAGCACGAGGTTACCTAGCTCTCTGGAGATAAAGTGAAATTAGAAGAATGTTTGGTGGTAAATGAATTTCCGGATGTTTTCCGGCAATTAGTATCATTGCCTCGGGATAGGAAGTGAAATTTAAAATTGATCTTTTACCTGGAACAAGCCCCATTTCTAAAGCACCATATCTAATAGCACCCGTCGAACTTAAAGAATTGAAGTTACAATTGCAAGATTTGTTGGAACGTGATTTCATACGCGAGAGTGAGTCTCTCACAGGGGCCCCCCTTGATGTTGTTTGTAAAGAAGGATGGTAGTTTAAGATTATGTATAGATTATCCGGGGTTTAAATGATGTCCTTTGAAAATAAATACCTTTACCCCATATCGAAGATGAATTATTTGACCAATTGCTGGGCTGTGGTGTTTCTAAATTGGATTTAAGGCAGGGTATTACCAACTAAGAATTAGGAAAGAAGATGTGCCAAAAGACTGCCTTTAACTCTAGATATGGGCACTTGAATTTGGTGATGCCTTTTGGTTTGACTAATGCCTGCTGACATTCATGGATTTGATGCATGGTGTTCAAACCATATACGGACCAATTTGTGGTGGTGTTCATTGATGACGATACGGTATATTCCAAGTCGGGAGGAGCATGAACAACATTTAAAGATCGTTTTGAAACCCTAAGGGACCACAAATTATATGCCAAATTTAGCAAGTGTGCAGTTTTGGTTGGAGCAAATTTCCTAGGGCATATAATCTCAAAGGGGCATTACTGTAGATCCAACTAAAGTGGAAGCTGTACTTGGGTGGAAACAACAGAAAACCAGGTTCGTAGTTTCTTGGGATTGGCGGATATTATGGCGATTCATTAAAATTTCACGAATATGGACCTTTATAACTTGACCAGAAAACATGGTAAATTTGTTTGGGATTCTAAATGTGAAACTAGTTTCCAAGAACTGAAGAAATGACTAACCAGGTCACGGTTTTGACCTAGAGCGGAAGAACAGGTTTCTTGTGTATCTGATACTCCACAGAGAAGGATTGGGGTGTGTTTTAATGCAAAATGGGAAGGTGATTGCATTTGCATCTGGAAACTAAAGCCTCATGTGAGCAAAACTACCCACCAGCGATTTAGAATTGGCGGCTTGTTGCTCTAAAGAAGCTGGAGACATTACCTATATGGGTTATTTTGAGGTTTATCTGAGATCACAAAAGTTTGAAGTACTTGTTCTCTGAAAAGTCGAACTTAAAACAACGTCGATGGATGGAATTTACGGAAGATTATTGTTCTATTAATTATCATCCAAGGAAAAGCTAGCGTAATAGCGGTCACCTTAAGCGAAAGGCTCAGGATAATGGATTGGTGACTAAGCGGTGGAAACTATTAGAACAAGTAAGTAGTGGAATCCTACTTGATCGTGAAAGACTCTTTGGGAATATCGCGAAGTCATCCATATTGGATCGTATCAAAGAAGCTCAGAAACATGATGTAATGATACAGAGATGGGTTGAGAAGGCACAGAAAGGGGAATTATAGGAATTCAATGTAAGTTCTGAGGGAATTTTAAAATTTCGAGACCGCATAGTGGTACCGAAAAATGAAGAGTTGAAAAGGGATATTTTAGAAGAAGCTCACCGTTCCAAATATACAATACACCCTGGAAGCAATAAGATGTATCAAGATCTTAAGGGATTATACTAGTGGGATAATATGAAAAGGGAGATTGCAAAATTTGTCCAGACCTGTTTGGTTTGCCAGCAAGTGAAAACTGAACATCAAAAACCTTCGGGTTTGTTACAACTTCTTGAAATCCCTGAATGGAAATGGGAAAATATCACAATGGATTTTGTGTCGATTGCCACGAACTCAAAGAGGCCATGATGCTATCTCGGGTAATAGTGGATAGACTCAACGTCAGCCTCATTTCTTGCCCATTAATATGAAATTTTCTTTGGAAAAGTTGGCTCAATTGTACATGGATGAGATAGTAAGACTGCATGGGGTTCTAGTGAGCATAGTTTCGGACAGAGATCCTCGATTTGTGTCTCGATTTTGGCAAAAGTTACAAGAAACTCTAGGGACTAAGTTGAACTTCGCATTCTTACCATCCTCAAACATGGTCAATCGAGAGGACCATTCAAACCCTAGATGATATGTTAAGGACATGTATTATGGATTTTGGAGGAGTTGGGGTCAATATATGGCAGGTGGAATTTGCTTATAATAATAGTTATCACTCATCTATTCAAATGGCACCGTATGAAGCCCTTTATGGTAGGAAATGTCGGTCACCAATCTTTTAGGATGAAGTGGGGGAAAGGAAAACACTAGATCCAACCACAGTACCGTGGATTGAGGATGCTTATGAAAAGTTAAGATGATTCCAACGGCTTCAAACAGCGAGCCGACAAAAGAGCTATCGCAGATAACCGAATCGAAAGGATTTGGAATTTGAAATTGAGATAAGGTGTTTCTTAAGATTACCCACTTAGTCTCACTTGGAAGAAAAAGAAACTCCAACCGAGGTATGGGGCCATTTGAAATTCTTCAGCGAATAGGAGCCGTAGCCTATCGATTGAGATTGCCAGCAAGCCTATCCAGAATCCATGATGTATTTCATGTTTCTCTATTAAAGAAATATCATCCAGATCCCACCGCCTTGAAGACGTAAGAAATTGACATTGACAAATCTCCGACCACGAGGAAAAATCGTGCACTCTTGGACCGAAAAATAAAGGAGCTAAGAAATAAAAAGGATTCCTCTAGTCAAGGTCTTGTGGAGAAATCATGGGATTGAGGAAGCCACTTGGGAAATGGAGGAAGAAATGCATAAGAAATATCTGAGTTATTCTTGACTCTGTGAGAATTTAGGGAATGAAATTCTTTTAAGGGGAGAGAGTGTGAGAGCCCTAAAAGAAAAATATATATATAATAAAATTCATGCATACATTACCCTTTAATTTATTCAAGTGCATATAAATTTCTTTAGTGCATTTGTGGTATGTTTTCACTAAGTGCATTCTTCATTGGTTGATTAAATGAATTTTCAAAAATTCCATTTTAGAATTAGTGAGCATTTTCTTGCATGGCTTAATTGCTAAGAAAATAGGGTACGTTAGTGTTAATTGGAGACCAAATCAAATTAGAGGAGTTAGAAAGCAATTAAGTGAGATTTTGTTAGCTAATGGCCAAGAAGTTGCCACTTGTCACCCTAAGATTCAAACCTTGACTTGATGACTTCTTTCCCTCCAAACTTATCTCTTAAAAACAAAACATTGTCTTCATTTTTGGGGTGGAGTGGCCGAACCTAAGGAAGAAAAACAAGAGAGGAATTCATCCAAAAAATCTTGCTTGGCTTAATAGGGAATCAAGAGGAAGTTGGTAGCACCTAAACCATCAATCCTCAAGCTTGATAGGGAAGGATTTTGGTGGCTTGAACAGTTTCTTCTTGGGCTTGAAAAGGTATTTTCCTATCCAAACCCTAGCTCTATGATCCTAGAAAATGGTCTAATGAAGGTTGTTGGTGATGTTTGTAGTAGGGTGGTGCTTGGAAGCTAGGTTTTTGGGCTTGGATTCTTGGGGTTGCAACATAGGAGTTGGTTTGATTTCATGCCTATTATGTGTTTGATATTTGGACTAGTACTAAATACTAGGCTAAGATGATTATTTCTTTGAGAAAGGTGCTTGATTATCTTTCATATGCATGCTAGAGAAGTTATAGAAGTTGCTTTGAACTTTAAATAAAAATGGAAGAAGTTGTGGTTCTTTTCTTCTTGTTTTGTGATTTCTTCTTGTGCAATCTTCACTAATTCTTGTTGAGAAACCTTGTTGGGACATTTGTGTATCAAATTGGAGTGAAATCATTCTAGTTTGATGGGTGAAAACCTCTTGGAATGCATCAACTTGTAAACAGAAATTCTGTCCTGCACCTCGTCAGAAATGAAAAAACAGCCAACTTCCCAGGTTTTCTGGTATTGATAGGAAATGAACTAGGAGCTGAGCCATATACCGTTGGAAAGCCCTATGAGTCTAGTTTCTAACGCCACTGACGGCACTCAATTTTGATTTTTCTACACCAAGATATGTCCAATTTCCCAAGACTGTGCAGTGGCCACTGATACACCCGAATTCCAGTTTTGTCATAAACTTGCTCTTGGTTGAACCTTGAAGTTTCTTGAATCTTTGCGCGTTTATTTCATTCTAAATATCTACTTGACTTGTGAATCCGCTAAACCTTCAATGTTTCATCATTTCGTGACTTGAATCGCCCTAGAATTTCCTAGTGAGATGCATTAGTTAGTAGTGTTTATTTTTGCACTTGATTAGGTTGCATTTATTTTGTTTTGCTTGAGTTGATGATGGTATACGTTGAATGTACATAGGATTTGAAGGAGGTAATGAGGGTGATCAAGGCGTGGCGCTTTGAGTTGCTTGACTTGCTTGGTGAGTGTTTCCTTGCTTGTTTGAATCTATGAGTTTTCTCAAAACCACGGAATGACTTGTTTGCTTGAACTACGTGGCTATGTGAATTACTTGAGATGTGCTTATTGAATTGGCTGGACTGAGGGTGAGTCATGTACTTTTATCGCACTGGACTCTTCCGCTTGACTTTTCTTGGAATTTGACTTTCTTTGACTATGATTTGACTTTGTGTACTTTGATGTGAAAAGTCGTCGGGTGATATCCGTCGACTAATTTGATTCGTTTAGGACTCAGGAAACCCAAAACCCTATTGGTGAACCGTCAGATCGAGCGGCATGGGCTTGGTAGAAGATCGGTGAACCATAGGTTATTTGATTTGGTTCCTTGGAACATGGTATACTCGACTATTACCCAAATTTGATTAGTTGAGGTGTTCGAGCCCGGTAGGGGGTGATTGGTGGACGGTTGTGGTGTAAGTGGTGTCTACGGAACTGGTTCTTGACCTCAAATGTTGACGGAGAGTCAACGTCTCGTGTTTGATCAAGCTTTGTGGATTTGGCTTTTGAAAGCCACCTGTATCCTTTACTTGAGTGCTATGTTTTAATTTACCTTAAATATATGATTGACTATCTGCTTTGCCTAATTGTTAATGTGGTTGCATGTTTTATTTTGGGGACCTCATTAAGCTTACCCCTTTTCCCTTTTGTTTTTCCTTAACAGGAATTTGTAAGAGGTCGGAGAGTTTGATTGTGGCTAAAGTCAAGTGTTTATCTTTTGTTAAGAACCGATGTATTTGTATTTTGGCTCCGTTTTGTAAGTTTGAAGTCGGTTGTAAGTTTTGGGATTTAAACGTTGTAAACTTTATGTTCTTGTAATTTTGGAGTTATTTTAGCTTAAGTATATGTTAAGATAAATGTTTTGATGAATTTGGGTATTCGAGTCCTGACGAGAGTTGGGCAGGCAGTTCACTAATCCTTAGAGTACGCCCTAGGGAAAGGTGGGCTGTCACATTCTTGGATACGATTGGACGTCCAGTGAGGTTGATATGCATCCGATACGAGTGTCCGATGGTTTTCCTGTCTATCGAACGTTCGGTACATCAAATTGTGTGTCCGATGAGTGCTCTCGACTTTTATTGGACGTCCGATACAAGCCATCGAGCGTCCGACAGACTTTGGTGTCCTTTGGTCCTTTGATTGAGTTCTTCAATTGCATCATTTGCTTTGATAACTTGAGCTGCCAATACACCCAATGGAAAGCATTAAATTGATTTCTTCAATTATTTTGTAATTGTCAAAATTCGGAATCATGATTTACACATTTGAAGCATTGGGATGAAAAATTATTTTATTCAAAACCAGGAGTCTGGGTTAAACTAACCTTTTATATCAGTTATCCTTACAAAACAAAACAAAAAAAACTAAACCAATTGTATTGGGGTCATAATATGTGAGGCCCCGATTTTTCCCAATTTCTGGAAAATATTAAATAATGTTCATTATAGTTATTTTGGTTTTCCAAGGTGTTTATATGGTTTGTTTTACTTTTCAAAGTGTTGGTTTTAACTAGGTTGTTACTAGCTTGTTTTACAAAGTTTGAAAACCCTAATTTGATTAAAACTCTAGTTTGCTTTGAAAACCCTAAATTGGGATAAAACCCTAATATGCATATGCAAAACCCAAGTTTTGAAAATGAATATAAGTTTTATGTCCAACTACGAGTTTGTTACCCCTTGGATTTTATGTGTGTTAATGCATGATTAAGAAGAGTGATTAGGACTCCTAGGTGATTAGTGGCCTAAGTAAGTGTGGTTAAGTTTTGATACACTAAGTTGAAGTGAGCACCTATGGAGTAATTTGATAGAAAAGGAAATTACTTGGGCAAGGATGGAAATTAACCTAAGTTGGTGGGTTTAATTAGCATGATAGTTTTGACCACCCTTGACCAAGCCTAAATATCTAAGTGTTGTCATCCCTTAACTCATTTATATAGCTAAAAGAGCCGGCCAAACCAAGGAAGAAAAAAAGAGAGAAAACTGTGAAAGGAGAAGGAAAAGAAGAGAAAAAAAAGAGAGGAAAAAAAAAGAAGAAAAGCTTGGGGAATGTTTGCAAGTTTCAACCATCCAATCTTGAAGTTGAGCTAGGAGGATAAGAGGGCTAACTTGGGGCTTGTAATTTCATCAAGAACATAAGCCAAGAAGGTATTTTCCCTTTTCTATATAAGCTGGAATTTGGTTGAAGTTGATGAAAATGATGGATTTTGTTCTTGTTTTGGGTTCATTCATGGCCACTGATAGCTTTTGAGATGATTCTACGGATGGGTTTGGTTAATTTTGATGTATTTATGCCTAGCCATGAATTTGAGTTAGGGTTAGGGTTTTGATTTCAAGTTCTAATGTTAGAAATTAATGCTTGGAATGTTGGTTAACTAGCATGTTGGTTTAAGTTGTTATGGGCTCTTGAATTCCCACTAGCATGATGGTTTAAGTGGTTGTGTGGGCTCTTGGATTCCCACTAGCAAGCTAATGATGTATGGTGTGTGATTATATGGAATTTGTTGATTGAAATAGAAACATGAACTCCAAGGAGAAACCGGCTTGAGAAAGGAAACATTGGGGGGTGAATTTTTCTGATTTTTGTTTAATTTCGTGGCTGTTATTTTTGGCTAGTTTAAAGGCTGAAATCGATGTTTAAATGTTGATTGTTGAGCTGCATTTGCATGTTGTTATCGCATTCGAGTCATTGGATTTGCATGCGTGCGTTTTGGTTGGACGCAATGCATTTGGGCGTTAAACAGGAAAACGGGGTTGTCCCGGCAGCAACTTTGGCTTCGTTTTACGTGTTGATCCTTTGTGATTTGGCTTTTGGCCAAAACACAAAAGTTATAGCCTTTCATTCTAGCTTTCCAACGCATCTGGAATTTCTTAATTTCGATTTATGAGCGCTGAGTTATGATCGTTTGAATCTAGCCTGTCGGAAATTCTGACATTAAAATTTCTGGGACTGTTTCCGCATTTTTGACCTAGAAAGAGTGAATCTGGGCAGAAGTTGTCTTCATGAAAGTTGTATTTTGTTCTCTTAACTTCGAAACGGCACCTCGTGCACTTCAATCCGACACTTGTACCATTAGTTATGATTAAAATGGCAAAAGGTGTCAAATCTGCCTTTCACACCTTTTAGTGTGTGTTTCCCGTCTTCGTTCTGTTCCCGTCCGTTTTTGGTCTAACGCCCATGCATGTGCTCCTATTAAGTGTTTATAAGTATTTTTCAAGAGTTTTAGTTCTTTGAGTACGTGCACGTCACGTCATTTCACATGTGCAAATGGATTTTCTTAACTCAGGTGATTCTGTGGACACCGAAGGACGTGTTTAATCTTCTAAATTTTCCTCGTTTGTTCTCAACTGTTGGTGAGTGTTCCTTGCATGTTTATGAATAAATTGCTTTGTTGACGTGTTTAAGTGCTTTTAATAATTATGTGAAGGGCGAGTGTGTACATTATCGCTCGCCTACTTTATTCTCCGCTCAACTGTGCTTTTCCATTGTTTGTATATTATTTTCGATGATCAGAGGCCATGTGTACTAACACATAGGCTGAACAAGGCCTTTCCCCCTTCGTTATCGACCTATTCGAGCCAGAAGCGGACTTGGTCGGGTAGGTTGATAACCTAGGGCACTGCACGGTATACTCGAATATTACCACTAGAAGTTATAAGGAGGAGTAGGGGGTTGAGTATTGAACAAGACGGACTGCAACTGCTTCCAATGGAACTTGTATCCTTTCACTGGGTATTTTCCCAATTTATGTGTTTATACATTTTATGCTTATAAACTGAATTATATTAACCTACTGAGTGCTTAACTGATATATTTTTGCTCCACTATTACTGTGTGATTTGTGTGATATTAGGATCGCTCACTGGGCTTTTAGCTCATCCCTTTCAACTTTGTTTTCCTTAGCGTGATTTGAGATCGAGAGCTTCCAAGGGTTACACTAGGTCGATTGGTTTGGAGACCTAATCTTGTATTTTGATGTAGCCCTTGTATTTTGAATTGTACTAATGGAATTTTGAATGGATAAACTTTTGTATCTGTAATTATAGTTGGACGCTTTGTGGTTCGTTAAGGAAACTTTGGGGTTTAACCATTACAGCTTGATTTGAGGACATCGATGTATTTTGTTATTTGCATTTGAACTACGGATCTGTAGTGAGTCTCGGCGAGAGCTGGGCCGATACCTTAGGGTTCCCTAGGGAGAGGTGGGGCTGTGGTATGAGCTTTAGGTTTCAGATCTGAGTGTACCCTAGGCTTAACGTTTAGGGTGCCGGACTGTGGGATTAGGTTTACTATTAAATGATATGATTTACGGTAATAGTTTACCTAGAACACTAATTCTAGTCGTGATTGTAGGAATGGAAGGAAATGGAGCACGAGGACTGCCTTGGAGGTGACTTCGTCCTGTTATGTTTCAGATAGGACCTGGCGAGCCATTTCAATAGTTTGTTCCAGGACGTAGGGTGGATAGGCGGTGTGATTGTTGGCAGACATATTCATATCCCAATCAAGTGGTGTTAGCTATAGTAGATGAGAGGCAGAGGTTAGTCAATACAAATGCCAGAGCAAATGGCCGAATTCAAGAGTTAGAAACTAGGGTGCTCGAGGAGCAACAACGAATCGAAACCTTACGTGAACAATTACAAGAGGCCAATAATCGTTTGGCTCAGATGGCACAACAACTAAGGGAGAAAGGTGGAGAAGATCGTGGCCTTGAGGATCCTAGCGTAGGAAATGAAGTCGAACGTGTTAGAGAACGAGAATCTCTTGGGTCTAATTAATCCAGTGCCGTATTGGTTTTGACCTTTTGTAAGAGAATGATAGGATCGGGATGTAGAATGTTTTACTTTGGAGGCCGCTGTATTTTGTTGATGACTTGTTTACTTTTGTCTACTACTTTTGACTTGGTATGTACTCAACTTGACTGTGACTTGTGTTTTAGTTTAACGAGTTCTAATTTGTACTAACGTGAGACATGACAGAGTGTGAACTGTATTGTGAAATGTGCTATGTGAAAATGTGTTTGCTCCACTTGCTTTAAGAGTTGTTACTTGTGTGTGTGTGAAGTTAATTATGGTTTAGTATGGTTGATATACATATGCATATAGATTAGCTATGAACATGGAAACGAGAGGGCAACGACGAAGCCGTGGGCATGAACGTGGACGTGGCCTTAGACAACCCCAAGATCCAGGGGATGATCACGAATCAGTCGCAAGAAATTATCGTGAACCAAGGGCCGATGCTAATGATCAGGTAGCCACAGCCATCCAACGTATGACTGATTTGTTAGCACAAATGGCTGGTCAAAACCTTGGAAATCAACAAGGAAACCCTGTGAATCAAGTAGAAGGAGAAGACAAGGCACTAGAGAGATTTCAAAAATTTTCACCCCCTAAGTTTGCTGGAGGTCCCGACCCCGATATAGCCGAGAATTGGTTGGAAAATATAAGGAACATATTTGATGCTTTGAATTATTCCGAAGAAAGACAAGTAACTTTATGTGTTCCAATTTGAAGGGGCGGCTAGAGCATGGTGGAATGTTATCAGAAATAAGTGGGAAAGGGAACAAACTCCGAGAACTTGGATGAATTTCGTACAAGAATTTAATGAAAAGTTCCTTCCACCACTGGTCCAAGAAAAGAGAGAAGATGATTTTATAAAACTTCGCCAAGGAACCCTAAGTGTGACTGAATATGAAACTCAATTCACTAAGTTGTCATGATTTGCCCCAGAACTGGTACTTACAGAGCGAAAGAGAATAAGACGGTTTATTCAGGGACTTAACTTAGAAATTCAAGATGCTCTCGCAGCAGCTCAAATTGAGACATTCACCGATGCCCTTGAGAAAGCCCAAAGAGTCGAGGTAACAAAATCTCAACTGAAAGCCTTTCAAGCCCGAAAGAGAGATGCACCTAGTGGTAGTTCCCTTGAGGTTCCTAGAGAGACCGCACCGCCTCCGAAAGTCGGAAAAGGAACTGGTGGAATAAAACTACCTCCCTATTCTTCTCATAAGATGGAGCAACTAGAAGGGACTACATCATAGAGAACTCAAACAAGAAGGGTTCAACCAAAGGAAAAATCGTTGGGAAGTCAAGCCACGGTTGTCCAACCAACTTGTGGATACTGTGGGAAAAGCAATCACACTGAGGACAACTGTTGGGTGAAAGGACGGAAATGTTTGCGTTGTGGGAGTGCCGACCATCAAGTTAGTCACTGCCCAAGGAAGCAACGGAGAGAGGGTGATCCTCATCAAGGAAAAGTAACTACTTCTCAACAAGTTACTGAAGGAGGAAACCGATCACGAGCACCGGCTAGAACATATAACCTTCTTGGTCAACAGATTTCAAGATCAACCGAGGTAGTTGAAGGTATGAATTTCGAGAACGAAATTCTGTTAAGGGGGGAAGAATGTGAGGCCCCGATTTTTCCCAATTTCTTGAAAATATTAAATAATGTTCATTATAGTTATTTTGGTTTGCCAAGGTGTTTATATGGTTTGTTTAACTTTTCAAAGTGTTGGTTTTAACTAGCTTGTTACTAGCTTGTTTTACAAAGTTTGAAAACCCTAATTTGATTAAAACCCTAATTTGCTTTGAAAACCCTAAATTGGGATAAAACCCTAATATGCATATGCAAAACCCTAGTTTTGAAAATGAATATAAGTTTTATGTCCAACTACGAGTTTGTTACCCCTTGGATTTTATGTGTGTTAATGCATGATTAAGAAGAGTGATTAGGACTCCTAGGTGATTAGTGGCCTAAGTAAGTGTGGTTAAGTTTTGATACACTAAGTTGAAGTGAGCACCTATGGAGTAATTTGATAGAAAAGGAAATTACTTGGGCAAAGATGGAAATTAACCTAAGTTGGTGGGTTTAATTAGCATGATAGTTTTGACCACCCTTGACCAAGCCTAAATATCTAAGTGTTGTCATCCCTTAACTCATTTATATAGCTAAAAGAGCCGGCCAAACCAAGGAAGAAAAAAATAGAGAAAACCGTGAAAGGAGAAGGAAAAGAAGAGAAAAAAAAGAGAGGAAAAAAAAGAAGAAAAGCTTGGGGAATGTTTGCAAGTTTCAACCATCCAATCTTGAAGTTGAGCTAGGAGGATAAGAGGGCTAACTTGGGGCTTGTAATTTCATCAAGAACATAAGCCAAGAAGGTATTTTCCCTTTTCTATATAAGCTGGAATTTGGTTGAAGTTGATGAAAATGATGGATTTTGTTCTTGTTTTGGGTTCATTCATGGCCACTGATAGCTTTTGAGATGATTCTACGGATGGGTTTGGTTAATTTTGATGTATTTATGCCTAGCCATGAATTTGAGTTAGGGTTAGGGTTTTGATTTCAAGTTCTAATGTTAGAAATTAATGCTTGGAATGTTGGTTAACTAGCATGTTGGTTTAAGTTGTTGCGTGGGCTCTTGAATTCCCACTAGCATGATGGTTTAAGTGGTTGTGTGGGCTCTTGGATTCCCACTAGCAAGCTAATGATGTATGGTGTGTGATTATATGGAATTTGTTGATTGAAATAGAAACATGAACTCCAAGGAGAAACCGGCTTGAGAAAGGAAACATTGGGGGGTGAATTTTTCTGATTTTTGTTTAATTTCGTGGCTGTTATTTTTGGCTAGTTTAAAGGCTGAAATCGATGTTTAAATGTTGATTGTTGAGCTGCATTTGCATGTTGTTATCGCATTCGAGTCATTGGATTTGCATGCGTGCGTTTTGGTTGGACGCAATGCATTTGGGCGTTAAACAGGAAAACGGGGTTGTCCCGGCAGCAACTTTGGCTTCGTTTTACGTGTTGATCCTTTGTGATTTGGCTTTTGGCCAAAACACAAAAGTTATAGCCTTTCATTCTAGATTTCCAACGCATCTGGAATTTCTTAATTTCGATTTATGAGCGCTGAGTTATGATCGTTTGAATCTAGCCTGTCGGAAATTCTGACATTAAAATTTCTGGGACTGTTTCCGCATTTTTGACCTAGAAAGAGTGAATCTGGGTAGAAGTTGTCTTCATGAAAGTTGTATTTTGTTCTCTTAGCTTCAAAACGGCACCTCGTTCACTTCAATATGACACTTGTACCATTAGTTATGATTAAAATGGCAAAAGGTGTCAAATCGGCCTTTCACACCTTTTAGTGTGTGTTTCCCGTTTTCGTTCTGTTCCCGTCCGTTTTTGGTCTAACGCCTATGCATGTGCTCCTATTGCTATTTTAAGTGTTTATAAGTATTTTTCAAGAGTTTTAGTTCTTTGAGTACGTGCATGTCACGTCATTTCACATGTGCAAATGGATTTTCTTAACTCAGGTGATTCTGTGGACACCGAAGGACGTGTTTGATCTTATAAATTTTCCTCGCTTGTTCTCAACTGTTGGTGAGTGTTCCTTGCATGTTTGTGAATAAATTGCTTTATTGACGTGTTTAAGTGCTTTTAATAATTATGTGAAGGGCGAGTGTGTACATTATCGCACTCGACCTACTTTTTATTCTACTGTTCAACTGTGTGCTTTTCCATTGTTTGTATATTATTTGCGCATGACTGTAGACCATGTGTACTAACACATAGGCTGAACAAGGCCTTTCCCCCTTCGTTATCGACCTATTCGAGCCAGAAGCGGACTCGGTCGGGTAGGTTGATAACCTAGGCACCGCGGTATACTCGAGTATTACCACTAGGAGTTATAAGGAGGAGTAGGGGGTTGAGTATTGAACAAGACGGATTGCAACTGCTTCCAGTGGAACCTGTATCCTTTCACCGGTTTATGTGTTTATACATTTTATGCTTATAAACTGAATTATATTAACCTACTGAGTGCTTAACTGATATATTTTTGCTCCACTGTTACTGTGTGATTTGTGTGATATTAGGATCGCTCACTGGGCTTTTAACTCATCCCTTTCAACTTTGTTTTTCCTTAGCAGGATTTGAGATCGAGGGCTTCCAAGAGTTACACTAGGTCGATTGGTTTGGAGACCTAATCTTGTATTTTGATGTAGCCCTTGTATTTTGAATTGTACTAATGAAATTTTGGATGGATAAACTTTTGTATCTGTAATTATAGTTCGGGCGTTTATGGTTCGTTAAGGAAACTTTGGGGTTTAAGCATACGCTTGATTTGAGGACATCGATGTATTTTGTTATTTGCATTTGAACTACGGATCTGTAGTGAGTCTCGACGAGAGTTGGGCAGGCGGCTCGCTGATACCTTAGGGTTCGCCCTAAGGAGAGGTGGGGCTGTCACATAATATGGGTATTTTGAAGATATTCTTAAGGAAACATTTGATTTATACTCAATGTGAAGAGATATCGTAAAGAAGTTTAGGGAATTAAAACATTCATCTCAGATTGGTAATGATAATTTTGTAACGGAAAAATTGTCTATAAGAGTAGTAAGAAGTCAAAGCGAGCTAGTCCCTGAAAGACATTAAATAGTAAAAATTTGAAAAAAAAAAAAAGATAATGAAAAGGAACCAACTCGATTCAATAGTTTAGCCTTATCAGCCAAATGCAAAATAAAGAGAAAGCACTCAATCACTTCAAGTACATGAACATTATTTGCCTAAGCAATCAATTAGCGCCATGCATTGTGAAATTAGCAATGATTTAAATAATAGAGCAAAAATGCAAACTAACAGTATCTCACGTGTCCTTAGCAATATTGTATTCTTTGATATCCTTTTTTATCTTTGAAAAGATCATCTGGTCTCTCCACGCTATTTTACCTTTATTTCCTTTTTCTATTGTATGGAACGTCTTTAAGATAGAACTTAATAATATACCAACCCTATATAATGTTTTGCGCATTCTGATATGAGCTTGTAAGTAAAGTTTGGAGGTTAATAGGATTGGCAGTTGAATTTCAATTGTTACGTTTGTCTAGCAAATGGGCACCAATGGAAGATGAAGGTATTTTTTGTATATCCAAATTTAATTACAATGTACTAAAATGATATCCTTTTGTTTATGAAAGTTTGAACGAAATAAGAATATAAGCATGGCTTCAATATTGGAGTTTCAATATGATATATCTTGTAGTACTTTTTAGTTATTTAATCATTCATCTTTAGTTATTCACTTGATGAAGTGAAACATGGCAGCACCTACTACTACTGTCATTCTAATATAATCAGAAAAGTTTAACAACTCAAAACTTTCTAGCCAACCCATATATCTTTTTTATTTTCTCCTTTAAACAAATGTTTGACTTACACATTCATAGTTATGATGCTACAAACATCCTTTCATATGCTTCTTATACTTTTTAGTTATCTAACCATTCATCTCTAGTTACTCGCTTGATACAGCAAAGCATCACAGCACTTGCTGTTGTTGTAGTTCTTATGTAACTTGAGAAGTTTAATAACTCAAAACTCTCTAAGATTCTCATTTAGGCTCTTCGCCATTATAGTAAACTAGGGGAGTAAAAAGATTGTCTTGGCACTTTGATTTCTCAGGTTAATTACATTAATTTCTAACTGTTCACGGTTTGGTTTGACCACAAAACTGAAGCGTTCATCAATATCTATCACAATCATAATTAAGTAGAAACCACTAAGCTCACTTATTTTTGTCAAATGCAGCCCTTAATTACCAAACAAAATGCATCAACAACAGAACAAAAAAACCACAACAATACAAAATTCAATTATGACCAGTAAATTGATAATGCAAAACTAGTAATTCATATTAATATACAGGACAAACTTCTGGCCACACAACAAAGGGAAAGGAAAAAAAAAAAAAGAAAACAATTCATAATATGGAAGTGACAAATTAATATCAACAAAACCAATGAGTCATATTGATATACAAGACAAACCTCCAGTCTCACAATTGAAGAAGGAAACAAAAAATCAATAATTCATGTTGATACGCAAAGCAAACCCCTTCATCACAATTGAAGAATCAAATGAAAAACATTTAAATTCTAGTTGAAACTAATCAATTAACTGCATCTGGTCTTACAACTGAAGAAAGGAAAAAGAAAGTCATACTTTGCCTAAATCTAATCAATTATACTACTGAAATCTAATCAAGTATACATGTAAATTCATACATGTAAGTAAATAGACTTTCATTCTCAGCGCAAAGGTCTAGTGTCCACATAAATCTTTAGAAGCTCTAAATGATGTAAATCTTCAGACACTAATGCGCACAAAGCTTTCTCACCTAGCTCATCTAATTCAGCATACCCTCTCAAAAGTAGTCAGAAATGCAGCTTCTACAGGCGGCTAATGTTAAAGGAATGGCAATTATAAACAACATCGACGGTCTTAATTTGAGTCTAATAAATTTTGCACAATCCGATGGTTCGACACAAACTAGCATAACATCCATGTTGTTTTCTTGCTAAAGCAAATGGGCGCCTAAAGTTCAAATAGAAAAGACACCAAAGTTACTCAAAATTATTGAGTAATCGGTCTATATTCATTGCAACAACCTAACTAGCACTGTTAATATAGTAATCTCAATTTGGATTAGCTATTTTTTAATGTATTTTTCAAAAATTTTACTATAACTATGTATATAAAATACTTTATGTCGATGTTTTTGAGGGTAATTTTTAGGGATTTGTTTAAAATGTATTTTGAGGTATTTATAAGTTTTTGGAGTATTTTATAAAGAGTTTACGCCACCCACCACTGCCACCCATCACTCTCACCCCTATCGACACCATTCCTTCCCTCCTCCCTCCTTTCTCTCCTCTTTCTTCTCCTTCCACCTCCTCTTCCTCCTCCACTCTCCTTTTCTTTCCTTCTCTCTCCTCCTCCACCACCTTTCCCTCTCTTTTTCCTTCCTCCTCTCCATTCTCCCTCCCTCACCACTCCCACCACCCCCTTCTCTCCATTCCCCCGCTCCTTAGACTCAGCCTGTTTTTGTGGCTTCTTGTCGCGACCTTTTTGGTCAGGATTTTGGCCACGCCCTTGCAACCAGGAAGGTCATGACTAGTGGAGGAAGGGAGTTGCGCGGTAGGAAAATGGAGGGGACAGAAGGGAGGAAAGAGGGAGGGGGATGGATGAGGAAGGAGAGGAAGAAGCGGAGAGGGAGAGAGAGGAAGAGAAAGAAAAAGAAAAAGAAATGATGATGGTGGTTGTTGGCAGTTATTACTACCAACGGTGGCCCTTGGCAGTGATTGCTGGTGGTGGGTAGTGTTGTGTGGTGGGTGGTGATGTGTAATGGAAGAAGAAAATGTAATAGAATAATTTTTATTTTTTTTATTTGTGAGTTGTTTTTGAAATATTATTTGGATTAGATACTTTTAGAGTTGCATATTACTATAATTTTAAAAATGAAAAACTAGTTTTTAAAAAATTAGGAAATCCAAACAGAACCTAATTTTTTGAAACTTAAATGGCATCAATTGACTCTGTTTGGAGCAATGTGGCTCTAGCTATTACCATGAGTCCTAGAATTACACCCAACAATAACCAAATAGTAGTAGTAGGTTTATGAACAAAGAAAAAAAAAAACTTTGTAAGTAAGAGAATTGTAATTTTGGTTCTCAATATTTGACCCATTTGCCAAATTGGTCCCCAATGTTTGGGTTAAAATAAATTCAGTCCCCAAATTTTATGATTTCATGTACATTTAGGAAACTAACAGAAATAGAATAATAATTAATGGTCAACATTAAATTGCCATTAGTCAATAATTTTGACTTTACACTTTTGGTCCCTAATGTTTTGATGTTGATTCATTATATTTTTCTAAATTTTAAATGGTGATATTAAGGGTTTTAGCATGACTTCAGATGCAAATTAAAATGAAATAGTAGTAAATGGGGTAATAAGAATTCTAATTAAATTTTTTATTGTCTTTTTCAATTTAATTTTATTTATTCATGCTAATGATATCATATGTTTCTTTTCTTTTGCATAGGTTAGTCTCAAATTTGGTATCATATATATACATGCGTGCATATGTGTATGTGTGTGTGCACACTCACTTTATTGTTTCTCACTATTAATAATTAATTGGTAACAAGTTTTACTATTTTTTAATGATGATTAAGAAACTTAAATAAATATCACTTTAAAATATAAGGAAATATACTTTTTGCAAACTAAATTAATATTCTCTTTGTGACATTTTAACAGGTTATGAATTGGGTCTAAAATGAAGTCAACATTGTGAGAGCTCGAAATTTTAACCTAATTTTTGGATTATTATTTGGAAAATTTCATGTGTAACAATTACTTTATTATTAATTGGTTTATGTGTTCATTTGTTTCTTCTTATTGACTAAGTGTTTAAGAGTGTTTTATATTAGTAAGTGATTAAACCCTTGGGGATTTAAATTAGATAAGAACAAAATTAGTAGGGTAATATAGTGACCACTAAAAATTATTTGGTTAAAATTGAAACTATTTTATACAAAACACAAGAAATTTGACAAATGTCACCATTCTTGCCAAGTGTTCAAATTTATGTTAAATGACTAAATTATCTATCCAATTTCTTCCAAATTACTATGCAACCAAGGAAGGTTATTAAAACCAATTTTTCCAAGCAATTTTGGCTCATTTTCATTTCTTCTTGAAACTTAGAGGGAAAGAGTTATAGGGAGAAAGGGCTAAGAGCTTGAGAAAAGAATTTGGAGAGGAAAAAACTTCATTTTTCTTCCTTTTCTTCCAAAACTAAGAGAGAATCAAAGAGTTTTGTGTTCATTTTTTTCAAAACTAGCAGAAGGAAGGAGAAAATTTTGCTGAAAATTTCCAACTTCAATTTTGTACAAGAAAAGGTAAATTTCTACCCTAAAACTCTTTCATTCATTTGGAAAACTTGTGTACAATCATTGCATATCGAATTGGAGCTTGGAAGTTTAAGTTTTCTTGGAGAAATTTCTTGATTTAGGTTGATTTTTGCTGGAAAAATTTCTGTTAAAGCTGGCCGACTAGCAAGAGGGTTATGCATGTTGATTTTGGTGCTATAACTCCAAGTTAGATGACTTATATCTTGACCATATATGAATGCATGTAAAATTTGAGGAGTTGCATGAGTTTCGGTTAAAGAAAGTTGCATTTTTTGGCTGTGAAATTGATATGTATCAACTTGAGTTGTGGTTTGTTCTATAGCTTTAAATTTTAAAAGTTTAAGTAGATTGTAGGCTAAAACACTTGTTATATGTTTAAATCATGCTATATTGTGTAGTTTGCCTTTGAACTAAGTAAGAGCGTGCATAACTTTGGAGAAAATTTGATGAAACCTTTGCCGAAAATTCTGATTTTTGAACTGAGGAAAGAAAGCTGAAATCTTCAACCTTTCTCTCAAAATTTTGGCTGCAAATTTGATGTACTTTGCTTAACACACCATTTATTACCTTAATCTAGACATGCATGTAATATTCCCCTTGATTTGAGCAAGAACAGCTGGTGATTCTGGGAGAAAATTATAAGAGTATAAATGCTGAAATTTTCACAGCTTTGAATCACGATGTAAGAGTTGAGTTGTCGCAACTTTTGGCCTGCAATTTTGATAAGTTTGTTATCACCTTGCATATGCAGTAGCTCGCATGTCTTGAGTTGCATGTCGAATTCTTGAATTAAAAAATAAGCAACGCATGAGATTTGTTGAAAATGTGGGTTAGACTGTTTTATTGAAAGTTTGAATATAGCTTAAACCTCTTGTGGTTGTGTATAAGGGCTAGAAATCAGAATGCATGTGGGAGTTTTAGCCTTAAAAGAACAATCTATGGGTTTGATATTTAATATGATAGAAAACTTGAAGAAAAGTGCGTAAGTTGCATAATAATCTAAGGATCTAATTAGCTATTTAATATGTAGTACTAGTGGGAAACTGTGACAGCCCCACCTCCCCCTAGGGTGAACCAAAGGGTTCGGCGGACCGCCTGCCCAACTCTCGCCGGGACTCACTCGCTCAAATAACTTAATTAACAATTCCACCCATCTCAATATAACTAACTTCACATTTCAAACCAATTACTTAAAAGAACTAAAATTCAACTTACATTTCCAAAATAAATTCCAAGTAAATAAATACATTCAAAAGCTGAATTTACAAATCCCCATAATTACATCCGAATTTCATTAGTACAAACTCCAAGTACTATAAACCATCAAGTTCAAATCAAAACAACCTTATACAAAAGAGCGGACATCCTACGAAAAAAACTAAGATTCGGTTAGCGAAATCCGCTTCAAAAACCTGTCAAGGAAAACAAATCTTATGGGGTGAGCAAAACTCAGTGAGGCCAAGAAAACATGCAAGCATGCAAGACCAAGAAATATACACTTTTATTAAACAAGATAGGTAACAGAAACTTTGAGGCAAGAATGCAAATAAGGAATTTAATTGCACATTAAATAAAGGATACAGGAGCTCTCAGGAACCAAGTTCCACGAAACTTGATCACATTCCATAGTTGACACTCCGTCAACTTTTATAATTACCATGTAAAACTCCACTTGTCAACCATCTTCGTCCACCGTTTCACCCCCCAACCGGGCCCGCTCGTCAAAATAGAAAATTTGGTAATACTCGAGTATACCTAGGTAAATAGTCGGCGAGCGCACTCCAACCGACGAAAATATGTAAAGACTCATGGTTTACCAATCTCTCGGCCAAGCCCTTGCCGGCCCGATGTGAAAGGTTTACCAATGAGGTTTTGAGCGTCCTCAACAGGTTTAGATAGCAAGTAAGATGATGAGACAGCGCTCAATCATCAATCAAGTACAAGTACAGTTCAGGCAAATCATTTCAAGTACAACAAATACAAGCAAGCATGTCAGGTCAAGTAAGAGAGGTCGGACGAGATAAAGTACACGTCCACCTCGACAAGTTTAATAACATATTCAAATCAAGTATTTAACAGGTTCAAGCAATTCAACAAATCATGCACTTGACACTCACCAACAAAGAAATCAAGTAAAAACATGCAGGTGATATCACTTGAGCGTCTCGAGATTCACGCCGAAGTTTCCTTGGTCACCTGAAGCAAACGTGACTAATGATCAATAATTTATTACCCAAACAATAATTAAGATGCCAAAACAACACTTAAAAGCACTTAAAACAGCAAAGAGAGCACATGCATGGGCGCTCGAACCAAAATGGACCGCATAAGATTTAAAATGGAAAACACACACTAGAAGGTGTGAAAGGCAGATTTGACACCTTCTGCGATTTTAATCATAACTCATGGTACGAGTATTGGATTGAAGTGCACAAGGTTCCGTTTCAAAGCTAAGAGGACAAGCTATAACTTTCATGAAGACCATTTCCACCTAGATTTACTCCTTCTAGGTCAAAAAACAGGAAAACAGTCCCAGAAGTTTCAATCTCAGGTTCACTGGCAGGCCAGATTCAAATGACTATACCTCAGCGCACAAAGATTCAAATGGTCTAAAATCTAACAGTTAGAAAGAAATCTCAACCCTCTACAACTTTCATGAAAAAGGCAAAACCCAATTCCATCTCGAATTAGGTCAAAATTGACCAAAACAGTAGTAAATTTTCAGTCTGAATAGAAACAGGGCACCAGGGACAATTTTGTCATTTCACAAGATACAGTGCTCAGATTGAGCTGAAAATTTACAGGTGCATTCTTCATTCAATTCTCTACAACTTTCATGTTTAGAGTAAGAGCTGGTTGGATCATTAACATAGAGAAATTTTCACTACAACAGTGAAAACAAGGCATGACAGTCTTGGTTTTCGACAAACTTTAAAAATTTGCCAAAATTCATAGAAATCGAACTAACCCTTGAAATTTATATCACTGAAAGACCTACATGTATAGTTTTAAAAACAACAAACGGGACTCAATTTTGACTCTCGAGCAAGAAAATATAGCCAATTGAACTTGGGACAATAAGCTGTCTGTTAGTTTGATTTTTCCAGTTTTGAGGGGTCATTTTTGGAACATCATATGGGCAATGAAATGACATTGGAAAAACACCAAATTTTTCAGGCATAAACCTCAGTATGTGAAATACATTTTTACCAAAATTTAGCCAAAAACTCACACGGGAAGGCAGTGAACAAAGCAATTAATATCAAGGCAGCAAGGTTCAATAAATCTGGAAACTGTTTTCCGGATTTTAACTTCATTTTTTTCATGCGATTTTGACACACCAAATGGAATGATTTTTGCAAATAAATTTACATACATATAGACCAACATTTCAAATCTCAAAATTGCCAAGAAACTCACGAAAATATGTAGCTAAAACAGGGCATAAAAATCAGAAAATAAACCGGCAACATAACCCCTCTTCACTCTCGGTTTTGCCTTTTTCCTTTTCTTCCTAGTTTTCTAACTCCCAAACTCATCTCAATCACTCCATCACATATGTATATATCATAGCAACCAACCATCAACAATTGTGGGAATTCATAGAGCCCACTCAACAACCCAAATTGAACACAAAGACAAACAAGAAACTACAAGCTTCAAAACTAAACAATGGAAACTAAACAAGAAACCCACTAAATTAAGGTTTGTTGAAGCCATTATACCTCAAGTAGCTCAAGGAAAATTCAAGCTTGTGGTGTGCTCAAACTCCCTCTCTTATCAAGCTCCTAGCCGGCTCTCCTACTCTTTCTTGTTGATCTTCAAGCTCCAAGTGAACAAGGGTGGAAGATGTCTCAAACTTTCTTGGTGGATTTGATGGAGGATGGAGTTGATTTTGAAGACAAAATGAAAAGGAGAGATTGGGAAGGGAGTTCGGCTGATGAGGGGAAGAAAAAGAGGGTTTTTGGTTGTTTGGTAAAGTGGGAAAAAGTAAAAGGAAGAAGGAACATAAACCTTGGTTTTATGGTGCCAAAAGTCAACTTTGAGTTTGTGACCCAAAATGCTCCAATTGGAGTTTAATATTAGTCATTCACTTCTAATCCCTCATTTAGCTTTTCTTAATCTACTAATGATCATTCTTATCCTCCGAACTTACATCATTCTCAATCCAAATATTTGTCTCGAAAAACATGCCTTTTTTTTGTTTTTCACAATTGAGTGATAGAAAAATCAAATTGATGGTTAAACATGGTTTTTAAAATAAAATAAGGTAATGTATGGTACATTTGCATATATAATAATTTAAATCAATTATTCAGAGAAAATAAATAATTAATTAAATAAATAGGTCAGATAAAAAAATAAATTTTTGGGTCCTCACAGAAACCTAATGGCGTTTACTAATTCTTCTAAGTATTATACCAAATAGATGGTAAAAATAATAGTAATTGTAATTTGTTTCAGGGACTAACGGTGAGCAGGAGCGTAATCCTAGGGTTGAGGTGTGAAATTGCTAAGGGTGAGTGTTTCTTATGTGCAATTTGTGATTAATATCTTTCATGACTTGATTGGCGAATAAGTGTCGATTGAGAATGTTTAAATGAATTATTGATTGTCCATTGTTATAGACGAGTGTGTACTTTATCACACTCGACCTAATTGAAATAAAATTTCATGTTCTTACATGTTGAAATGAATGTGTATGATTGTAAACTGAATGTGTACTTTACCACATTGGTTGAACTAGGGTCCAAAATTCGTTGTCCGTCAGCCTTTGTCGATAGTTTTGAATAAATGATTGGTATACTCGAGTGTTACCATCAAGTGGTATGATCACCAAAAATAAAATGAAATGTACTGTTGGTATTGTTTCTTGTGTTGGAGAGTATAAGGAGGAGAATGGCGGAGTGTGCAGTGACAGTGTGGCTCATGGAGCAACTGTATCTTTTGATTTGAATGATTTACTGTTTTGAAAATGTGAATGATATATCTTAAATGTGCCCTAATTGTTGATTACCTTATTCGATTGGAACTTTATAGGTGTAAATTCATCCCATTAGTGATTTTCTTTATAGGGGTTTAGCACGAGGACGATTGGGTTGGTTAGAGTAAGATTTGAACCTTTTGTTCATTTGGAAGGCTTTCTAGTTGTATTAATGTTTTAGACAAACAATTTATCTTTTATATCTTTTGGTTGTATTTAAGTATGAATTGTGATGATTAGGTGGTTTGAGCGAAAGGACAATTGCTAATGTCTTTTGGATTGAGATGAACTAGTGAATCTTGATGAAAATCAGGCAAGCGGTCCACTAAACCGTTCGTGGGGTTGTACAAATATTTTATATACATTAATATGAATTGTTAAATGATTAACAAGGTACATAGATATTAAAGTATATACCTTAAAATTACAATATTGAAACATTAGATTCTAATTAGCTGGAAAGATAGAAAAAATATGAGATAGTTTCTTAAAGAATTTTTTAAATTATTTCACATTGATACTCACTTTCACTTAGATTATAAAAATTTATATTATAAAAACTAGTGAAGGTAAGTACCAATGTGATGTAATTTTAGGAATTCCCAAGAAAATAGCCTTTTATTTTTTTGTTGTTACTCTTTCTTGTCAATTAGAATCTAATGTTCTAATATTATAGTTTTAAAGCATTTATTTTAATATCTATACCCCTTAAATGCCAATTTCATTTTAAACTCAACTGATAACCTATTCAAATACCCAAAACAAAGATCAACTTAATGGAAAATCTTTAAATGAGTTTTTAATTATCATTAGAAATAAAAATAATAAAAACTCATTATCAATTAATCATTAATAGTGAGAAATGGTAATTATATATATGTGTGTGTTGTGTGTGTATGTGTGTAGACATGCACACACATATATAAAATACAAAAAGGAGACTAACCTATGCAAATTAAAAGAAACATATGATTTTATTAGCGTGAATAAGTGAAATAAAAATAAGAAAAGCAAAGCGAAATTTAATTAGAATTCTTATTACCCATTTAATACTGTTTCATTCTAATATGCATCTCAATTCATATTAACAACCTTAAATCACCATTTAGATTTTAGAAAAATATAATGATTCAACATCAAAACATTAAGAACCAAAAGTGCAAAGTTGAAATTATTGACTAACGCCAATTTGATGTTGATCGTTAGTCATTATTCTATTTCTGTTAGTTGTCCTAAATTTAGCTAAAATCATAAAGTTCGGGAACTAAATTTATTTTGACCGAAATATTAAGAACCAATTTAGTACATTAGTCAAACATTGGAAACCAAAACTTCTACCTTTTCTTTAATTTTGGAAGTTAGCGTGAGTTTTTCATTTTCAAAAAGGGATAATTTCAGAAACCTCTCTTGAGGTTTCTCATAATATCACTTAGCACCCCTGAAATTTTTAAAATCTCACTTACCTCCCTTAGATTGACATTTCTTGTAACATTATAACCCCTTTGAAAGAAATGCAATAAAGATAAAACTTTTATTTCAATAATACCCTGGTATTATTCTACTTATGAAGTTTACAACAATAATAAAAAATAAATCAAGGTTAAATTTTTATAAGGCGTAAATTTCTTGATTTAAACTATTTATTTTAGTTGTATTGAAACAAAAGTAAAATTTACACCTTGAAAAAATTGCACCATGAAAAATTTATATGTATAAAGAGATTATTTTAGTTATCAATGTAATTTAAACTACGTCATGTATTAAAACATATTTTTCAAATTTTTTTTGAATTTATTAATTATAACTGTCTATAAAATTTTTTAAAGATGTTAGCTAGTCACTAAAATCCTTCTGAGTGATTAATTTTGACTAGATTAAATTTATCCATATCCTTTGTTATCCTAACATGGTTTCGATGTAGAAAAATATGGATCGTTATTATATAGCAATTTTTTTAATATACATTTTTTGGTTTAAAATTTTTATTTTTGGTTTGGCTTTTTAGTTAAATAGTTATCAAGATCAAGGGTAATGCTGTCAATTTGTGAATTTTGATAGGAATATTTAATTTTATCAAGTTGATAATGGATGTAAGTGAGATTTTAAAAACTTTAGGGGTGCTAAGTGATATTATGAGAAACCTCAGGGGAGGTTTTTGAAATTATCCCTTTCAAAAAAGCAGTCAAAAACAGGCAAAAGTAGTGGTAAACGGTTGACCCGCCAACCGAATCAGTCAGTCGCCAGTCAATCCATATGACCGGTCAACTCGCAGCCATTAGGCCAAATTATCCGTACTTTTGGCATTTTACAACACCCACTTGCGTCCAACTACGTGCTTCTCACGTGACTCCTGAGAGCGATACAAATACGCCAGCTTTCTTCTCAGCAAAGATGCTCAGAACTGAATGATTGAAACATGAACCCCATTTCCTCCCATGGCGGTTTTTCCTCCATTATTCGCCTCAACATCGGTAAATTTTTCCTGATTTTCCATCCAGATATGATATAGCTTTATGTATCAGCCAAATTACTTGATCAATCTTGGGAGCAAGCAAGCCCTAATTCTGAATTTTGCTTTATTATTTACGTATCTAATTATAGGAGGGAAGAAATTTTGCACTACTGTGGATACATTAACTCACCGCGAGCCAGATTCGATGCTCGCTGCAATGTTCAGCGGTCGCCATACTCTCTGCCATGAATCAGACAAGGTATATTTTATTAACATTTCTTGATTTAGGACCAATTTGAAGCTGTAGATTTTTTTTTTGGTGTATTCAGTTATCTATTTTCTTCTGCTTTTAGTAATTTAATTGAACATGTGCTCCTAGTGCAGTGATTTTCTTTGCTTGAAACAAAAGGAGGAAAGATATTAGTGGTTCGTTGATAATTTAGAGTGAGAATTTTTGAGCTTAGGTAGGAATTTCCTCATATTGTGAAAAAAGGTATTGTGCATCTTGTTTGTTTGGGATTTAAGGATATAGGAATTTTCTTTCTTTTTGCCTTATCTTAGTTGCAAAACTGTCACCCTGCTCTTGGATCTGGTGGGATCTGATGGTTTATGAGATTGCTCTAGGAAGTTGATCCTTCTTTGCTGTTTTTTGAGCTGTTTTGGATTAATACTTGATTGGATAATGTGTGAAGTAAGTAAATTTGTATCTTGCCATTTTTTATCGATTAGGAGCGACTCCACTATATGGAATTTTCGTGAGGGACAAGATTATTGTTTACCCCAGTTTTCTTTCAAGCCGCTTACAGAGGATATTACTATAAATAGTAGTGCACTCAATATTCTACATTCTGAAGGCATGTATGTCAAAGCTGGTCCCATTTTTCCCCATGTATTGTAGTTATGAACTCATCTGCTATGTTGTGAATAAAGTCATTTTTTCTTTAGTGTTATGACTTACTAAAGCCCTTGATACTTCAATTTGGGAACTATCTAGTCAAAATTAATAACAAAGAATTGTTTTTACCTTTGGGCTGGAGTCAAAAGAGCAGAAGATTCTTCTTTTGTTAACTTTTAAGTTTAAACTATTTCCTTTTGCTTTATGTGCTGCAGGGATATTTTTTTGTGGATAGGGATGGAAAACATTTTCGGCACATTTTGAATTGGTTGAGGGATAGTGCTGTCCCAGTACTGAAAGATTCCGAATATTTAGAGCTTTTGCGAGAGGCGGAATATTACCAACTTCTTGTGAGTCATTCTGTTGGATTTACTTTGCTTGTTCGATGGAGAACAACTTACATATTGTTTGTGTCTGCATTGTCTTCGAAATGCAGAAAGATAAAGTTATGTTCCTTGTCTCCTCTGCCTTTCTCTAGGATTCCGGCTGTGTTATTTGATACTTCTAGAAAATATTTTTGTGGGGGAGGTTTAGAAGTTGTTTTCTATCTGTGTTTTTAGAAACTGGTTCCTGTGCTTTGAATTTTTTAGGTTGCAAAATCATCTCCTTGCTTGCTAGAACAAAATTGACTGCTCTATTCCGTCTAAATGTTTGGCAACTGCAAACTGCTCTCTCTCTCTCTCTCTCCCCTCCCCTCTTTCTGTCTCTCTCCCTGGCTTTCATTTGAACTTCCTACTTAACTATCAATTAACATCAGAGTCCATGTTTTTCGACTGGTAAACATGCTGTTATGGATAACTTCATCCTCTGAATAAGATGCTCTATCTCCTTTGTCATATGATTAACTGCAGGGACTGATAGATGGAATTAAAACTGCTCTAAGTAGGAAGAAGGAGGAGGAGGAATTGGGTACGGAATTGACTCGCATTGATATAATCAAATGCATACAGTCTGAAAGAGTTAGATTTCGAGGAGTTAATCTTTCTGGTCTTGATCTTTCTAAGCTGGTAAGAATTTGCAACTTTTGTATTTCTACTTGTGGTAATGTGATGTGTGTTTCATCTGTACTACAACCTTGTTGGTCAGTAAGATTAATAGGTTTACCATAGAAGTATTTTCTAGATGTAGAAGATTGAGTTAAAAGGGAATATGAAAGAAAAATACCTGGAAAAGTTTGTAGTGCATTAAGCATCCAGCATAACTTTTTTCAAGGTCCTGTGACGATCAGTTTTGATTGTGTCTTACCTTCATTTGAAGAGTATGTTTCATTATTCATTTCTAATATATGATTGTGCCCTCTGGGTTGGGGATGCTTGCTCTTTGATGTTTTCAGGACCTGTCATTTGTGGACTTCAGCTATGCATGTCTTAAAAATGTATTCTTTTCACGTGCAAATCTCCAGTGTGCAAAATTCAGGGTAAGTAGTCTTTTTATTCTTCTCTTGCTCATATTGGTTTTTGCCTTCAAGAGCATAACTGTTTCTCAAGTGCATGTTTATGTTTATCCTGCAAATTAATGTTTCTTATGTATATCACACGTAAAAAATTGGGACTTTTAAGAATGTGAATTGCTTTTTTATCTTCATGATTTGGTCTTTAGATCCTTGTATTGTCTCTTAGTAAAAATGTTGGTCCTATTTTCAAAACGTAATAGTACAATTTTCTAATTCCTATTGCAATAAACTCTGAAGCTCATCATTGCGCATTATAGTACACCTTTAGAAAGTTATGCGTGATACAAAAGCAGTGATTTTTCTTGTCTGACATTTGTGTTAGAAGATGATTCTTCTCAGTATGTCTTTAGTTTTGAATAGTAAGATCAATTACAACCTGAGACTGAAATTTTCTTGGCACAAATATGTGCAGAAACTGTTGGATTGTTAAACATTTCAATAACTTAAATTAATATCAAAGTCCACATGCTTAAAGCTGTTCTGAGTCATGTTACTGTTTTGTAATTTTGTAAACTTCATGGTTATAGCTTTTAAAATACTAGTTGTATTTTGGTTGTGAAAAGTTTCTTGACATGATACGGGTTTTAAGGTTCTGTTTGTCAGCTAGAGGGTTGCTTTATATTCCTTATGTGAATCTTTCTTTGATATACTACAGGTAATATTTTTCATCTTTATTACAGGATGTGGATGCTGAGGCTTCCATTTTTCACAATGCAACTTTGCGCGAGTAAGATTTGTCATGATGATTTTCTTTGCGTCATTTTTTTCATTTTCTCTGGGTATATGACTATGTAGAATAAATTTCTAAACGTTCATTGAGATTCTTAAGTAAAGTATCTGCCTTTGGTTTGTATCTATTCTTTATCCTTTCGAGTATATTTATGTATTTTGACATACCTGAGAAAAATCTTGTTTTGCCTAGGGAAGATGTGAATTTACTGGAGCAAACCTTCGTGGAGCTTTATTAGCGGGTGCCAATCTTCAAAGTGCAAACTTACAAGGTAATTTGTTCATTCTTGTTCACAAATACATTCTTTAACAAGTCCTGTTGCTATGTTTCTCAATAACTGTGGTAAACTTGTGTTTCTTCCTTGGAGGGCATCACTGCTGACTTAATGTACATGGGATTCCTGGTACTCTTGCAATCATTAGTTGATATAATCTTTCTGGCAACGGGGAGACAAGTAACATAATATGCCCATTCTTATAAGAGAAGCCCCTTTTACTTTTAATCTTCACAAAGGAAATCATTTGTGTAATATAACAAGCAATCTCACATGTTGCTATGATGTTTTTCTTTTTGAACTTAGGGAGGGGACTGCAATATTCGTTTTGATTCAGTCTGGGCCATAACATAGGCTCTCAACAATTTTAACTTCGTGGGCCACCAGCCAAAGCAGTTGCAATATGTAAAGAAGTTATTGGCAGAAAGTATTCTGGTTACTCTAAACAAAAATATTTGCATTTAGAAGCTGTATCATCTTAGAAATTTTGTGATCATAGACCTACTAGCAATTGTCTGATTTAAGAAGTCCAAGCATAGCAACTGTGTGATCTAAGGAATCTACCCTTAGCACTTAGGTGTTCCCTTTCCCTTTAAATTTCATGAACTCTAGAGATCTGCACTTGAGGCAACCTTGCTGTACGTAAATATGGTCATAGTAAAGGTCATAATCACTTAAAGTTTTGCTTATGTATTTCTATTTCCCTCCTCGCTGCTGTTGATCTTCACTAGTTTCAAAATAATAAGATAGAATGGAAGGGAACGATGGCTCGCAGTTTAAGCGAAAGAAAGAAAATAATCAGGAAGCCTTAGGAGATATTAGCTGTTTGCTTAACAGAGGAGATGAAGGTAATGGATCAAATACATTTACAAGAAGTGAAGAAAGAAAGAGATTATAGGTAGAATGTAAGACTGAATCTGAGTGCAGTCGCATGTATGTTCACTTTGATTGAAAAGGGAAATTAAGTGCCTTTTAGCATCCATGTCTTGTTGACTGACTTGTTGCTTGAAAATCAGATTGTGACCAGGAAATGGTGAAGACCTTATGAGAAACATTTCTGATAACAGTTCATTCAGTTGTGATGTTTCTTCAACTTGCTAATAGGCTAGATTTGCATTAAACTCTGGCACTTTCTTTTTGTTAGTGTTGTAATTGAATCAAACAAACATGGTTAAATTGCATTTTACTTGACCTATGTACTGCTCTATTTCCATGTGCAAATAGGTCTCACACTCATTATCTGATGTAGGACAAGATAGGAAAGTTTTTGCCTATTAGTGCTAGTGGAAGAATAGGAGGATCTTGGGGCTGTTGGAGGGTTGTGATAAGTACCCCTGAACAATCGTGGGCAGAAAGAAGGGAAGAAGTACAAAGCAACTGCTAAACAAAAATTTAACTTGTTATTCATTGATCTCTCTATCTAGAATGTCATAGAAACACAAGTATTTTTAAGTATAAACTTCCATAAAAGACATAGAACTCCTAGTTCCTGTTCTAAATAGGAAAGCAAGCTAGCTGTAGAATCTCTCTAACAATTACTACCCCATTTAGTTATCTAATATAATAAATAACAATAAAAGACAAAATGACATAATTGCTTGAAATTTCCTGAGAACTAGTATAAGACCAAAATACCCCTTAAGACCTAAAACTGTAGAAAGTTTTAAAACTAAGAAAACAAAACTTAGAAAGTTTTAAAACTAAGAAAACAAAACTATGTTGAAAATTTAAGGAAGGACAGATCTTTGCTGCCAATCAGGCTGTTAATCTTTGAGGGATGCTTAGTTGAAGCTTGAGGAAGACTCTGAAAGTCTTTTACTTTTAGATTTCTTTGAATCCTTGGTTGATTACCTAACTATTTTCTTTTTGTTTGTCTGCCTTTGCAATTGCGTCTAAGTAAAGCATCATTTTTATATTAGTTATGACCATTCCTGTAGATGCATGCTTGGTGGATTGTAGCTTTTGTGGGGCAGATCTGCGATCAGCGCACTTACAGGTGAAATATTCTCAAGTCTAACTGGAGTGCTTTCATTTATGTTTTCTTGTTTCCTCAGTGCAACTTTCAAACACTTTTTCATCAGACAAAAAGCCCATTTTCTGTTTCTCTTCCTTTTGAATTTTGGCAATGTTGTATTGCAGAAAATTGTGTTTCATACACATGCGGTGATGCACAATATATATGAAGATATGTTGTGCCCAACATATTGCACTACTTTGATATTTGAAATTAATGGTAAAGGAGTACAATGTTTTTGAAGAGCTTTAACCATAATGTGGATGAGGGAAAACTTAAAGTTCGCAACTGTGATGACATCTTTGAGAAAACATAGTATTGTGATTAATGGCATGTAAACATAGTATTGTGATTTAAACAAAATGCATTAGACTGAGGATAGGATTACTTAACTGTGTTTACCCTGAAGGAAGATGGATAGTTTGAGTGAATGTGAAGTCAAATTCATCCAGTAAATTGGGATAGATATCTGGAACCGGTGAAGATTATGTCCTGGAGAAGACTTGTGTAGTTCAATCTGAAAGATTTCGTACTTAGTGTTATACCCCTTTTTACTTTCTCTGCTTGCTATGTCTAACTTGAAATCCAAACTCAGGTTGACAACGAATCAGGAAATTAAATGTTAAGTCACTCAGCAACTGCATATTCAGGTGTCAGACACAATATTTGATGAACTAATTCAGTTGTCAAGATGTAGCACTAAATGCTTAGCAAAATGCTGAACAAGTACTTCAGACCATTAATGTAATTCCACATTCACAAGAGAAGTCTTATGAAGGGTTTAGCTTCCTCTTTACCCGAGATTCATTCTAAATTATGCTGCTATTATTCGCCTCAACAATGTCTATTGTAATTTTAAGAACATTGTAGCATGTTAATCTTTACTGAGTTTTTCATGCAAACTATGTAGTGATGGAATTTGTAGATAGAAACTTTTGTGTCCAACACGATGAATCTAAAACTTTTGAGAGCATATTGGTAGGTTGTTGTAATTGTGATAAAACTTGAATAGATCTAGAGCTTAATTGGGACAAATAACTATTGATGGTGTTTGGACCAGGTTCTTCAAGTTTTATATTTGTAACTGAAGTTTTTGCCTTTTTTTGAGAAAAAAGAAAAGAAAAAGTGCCTTTGGCCCTATTGGACATACCTTCTACTTTGATGGAAGTCCTTTCCAAGATGAACTTTTTAAGTTGGACCTCGCTAATTGGCTTTTAGAAGATATGTAGCATTTGTTGAATATGCATGTTGTAAATGCTTTTTTGGTCTAAAATTTCATTTATTTGGCAAATCCCGTTGTGGTCAAACAACTTGAGGACAGCAAAATGACTTGTTTGACACTATATATTGCCCTTGCTTATCATTTACCATTATGCTGAAATCTTAAATTTTTTTTTTTTATCAAGAACCTGGGTAATTGCTTAAATGGTAGTAGATTGTTTTTCATTTAAAACATAAAACATTTCCAATTTGTCCTTTATACTTAGCAATCTACTGAAATCAACTGGAATTTGGAGTGCCAGTTTTGTATATTAATCCATACGTTTTGATAGATTGATGCAGTTAAACAGAAGTGCATAAGTACTTTAAGACCTTTGCAATTGCTTAACTTGTAAAGGAATCTAGGAATTTTTGGATTTTGGAGTATAAATTCATTCGATATTTTGGTAGTTGGAAGATTGATTTTAGCTTTGAGTTAGCTTTCTGATGTTGAGAGGAGAGTACTTACATCTATATGGTGGGATTAGAAACAGAGATGGGCTGCATGGGTGGTGTCGCCACTGCCTCCGTGTCTCATTTGAGCACTACAAGGTTGTTTCTGTTAATTTTATCACTAAATGATGTCAATGTCAAAAAATTAGTAGAGAATGTGAGGTTAATTGGTAGTGTTTGGTGGCTGTCCATCCTTACTTTATGTTGCAGAGTGTGCTAGGATTTATGGGAGGAGGTATAAGAAGGGGATGAAAGAAGAATTGGAAAAATAAAAAATAGGAAAAAGAACAAGTGTTAATGACACTTTGTCCCCTGAAAGTTGGGGGTTAATAATCTTTGCCCCTCTCAATGAAAACAATAGGCACTTTACTCATTTGAGAATATTTTATTTGCTATTTGTGGAAAGTATTTCATTTGAATATTTAGAAAAATGGACTGCTTAAATATGTTGACAATTCTGCCCTTATCTTTTAATTTTATCTTTAGTCAAATTAATCCTATGGAAGCATAGGTTATAACTTATAACACCATGTATGCAATACTTTAGTCCATGATACATATATAGGTATTAGTATGTAATATGCATAATATGTCTCGATATATAAAATTCAATGATTCGACTTGTAATGAGGAATTCAGTAATCAAATTTTAATGTCCATTCTTAAACTATTTTATCAAATTTTGATCTTGAATTCAATAATCAAATTTGAGTATCTATTCCCATGCTGTTTTACCAAACTTTAAAGTTTGGATAGCAGTCGGTTTTATCAATTTCCTTTTGACCGATATCCAGTATCTGATCTAGACTAGATTAGCCCTTTTTTTCAATTTTTTCGAAGTTGAACACCCCTAAGCTGCTTCTGAGAAAAATTTCTGATGCTAAATATGGCTTCTATTCCTCAATAAATGTCCTTTATAAATTGCCGTTATTTATCAACAGCTCAAGGGTACATTATATATCAATAAGAGAAGGTAGAATTGTCAACATATTTAAGCAGTCAATTATTCTACATTTTAAAATGAATACCTGCCACAAATTTCAAATGAAATATTCTCAAATGGGTCAAGTGTCTATTTATTTCATTGGGGGGCAAAGTGTTATTACCCCCACTTTCAGGGGGGCAATGCATTATTCACCCGAAGAACAAAAGAGGAAATCCATTGAATTGATAAAAGTATAATACTTCTAAACGAAATAGTGCAACTCACATGAGGTATTTTTTCTTATTACACTCAGTGGAGATATGTGATGGAATGGGTGAAAATATTAAACATACAAAAATTAAATGATTAAATTATGTCTAGAAGTAATTGAGAGACTAAAACAAGGCATTTGAACAAGTTTAAATTGACCACCTTGTGCACTCTGACCTATTAGATATTAAAAAGAAAGTCAATGATGAATTGGACATTTGACTTCCAATCAAACTGAGTGTGTGATATGGTTGGACATCCCCAGGGAGTCCATTCTAGGGAAGGCATCTCTAATTGGTGAATTGACTTTCTTCATAGGCATCTAAATTAACCACCAAATTCTTAAAAATTTTCGGACTGTATTCCATATTGAATGGGATGCCAAAGAATCAGTTTGTCATTTCACGTCATAAAACCTTGCATTGAATATTGTGCCAAAATGCAAACTTTGGCTAATGAGTTCCAAAATCTTAATTTCTTTTTTTAATGCCTAGAATCTTAAGAATTTTTTTTATTATAAAAACATGTATAAATGGAAATATATTCTCCGAAACGAGGGTTATTTACCAAAGATTGCCTTTCTTATTCAAAATTTAAATACTATTGCCTTTCTTATTCAGTTTTGAAAATAGAATCTGAAGTTGACTTTCTGTGTATTTGTTCCCAAAATTTGCTTGTTCTGAATGCATTCTTAATGAAATCATTGTGAATACTTATCTTTCATTCACATCTTGGGTTCAACAAAACTAGTTTTCTTGAAAAAGATTGTGAGCACAAGGACCATGAAAAGAGAGACAAATTGGTGTGATCCAGACATACAAGACTGACAAATTGACGCTTGGGAAGGTATAATACTGATATGAGAGCTTCAAAGCATAGTCATCCCTCCATTGGTAATGTTACTTACCAGTAATAACGCTTAGGTAATATGTTAAAAAACATTGGGAGTTTTTGGAGGGTGGTTATTGTTGGCTGTTCGGTGATATTGCCTTTAAGTGAAAGGAGGCCAGAGGTCATTAATTTCTCAATTGAGGAACAAGAAGGGAAATAGAGAAGAAATTGAGGAGGAAATTGCAGTGGGTGTGAGGAAGGAGAAATTCAGAGTATTTTGAGTGAAGGGAAGGAAGAAGATATTCAGTCTTTGTACAGTAGTTGATTTCTTGAATATCAACTTTGAAGGAGATGAGAAAAAGTCAACTTTTAGGACATTGACTTCTATACCCTGGAAAGCCAATTGAGAACATGAATTTTTTTTAATGAAAAAGCAATATTCGTATGGTAACCCTTTTAACTGAACATGTTTTATAGAGAAATCCTAAACTGGGGATCTGCAAAATGATTGTAAGTTATGTGTGTATATATTACACAAAAATGATCTTTTGATGGCTAGAAAAAGTCGACACTGGTGGTTATCATGGTTGTCCAAGCAAGGAAAAGGGATAAAATGGAAAAATTGAACAGCACATTGGTTTCTCTCTGTATGTGGATTTGCCCTTTTCTAGATTCCCTTCTTTTTTCTAAACTTGCTCCTCGATTTTGCTTGCTTTAAAATTTTCAGACAGCTGATCTTACGAATGCCAACTTGGAAGGAGCTAATCTGGAAGGAGCCAATCTAAAGGTAAGTGGTGCTTTTTGTTGTTTGTCAATGCTTATACGGGTACCAATTTTCTTTTTTTCTTTTTTAATTATTCAGCAATTTTCATATGAATGTAAAGATTGTTTATTTCTGTGCTTCCAGGGTCATTGAGTGTCTGATGTTGGTTTAACTGATTTCATTATGGGTTGAGAATGGTTTTTGTTGTCTTTAATTACACGATTTTGGTTCTAAATGGAAATTTTGCACTTCATTATGTCTATATCTAACTATTAGTTTGAAGTAGGTTGTGTATTGTTAGTAGTTTACTTCAGTCTTTAAATTGGGTTTTTCTGTTCGTCTTGGCACATGTTTTGAGGTGAGGATATTAGTAGTTTATAGTTTGGGTGGGATAAAGTGGACAACCTGGAGGACAGTTGGTTTCTTTGTCATCTTTTACATATGAAAAGTTGATTAGTAGGTCTCGAATCATTATTGTAGAGCTTTGCCTGAACTTAATGACTGGGTGCCAAAAAGAGTTATTCCATAACGTGCATCTCTCTTTGAGCAGTGTGCATTCCTCATATACTCTCCCCTTTCCCACTAACCAACTTTTGATGGTTAAAGAAGAGGAATATTCTCATCATGTCATTGGTAGTATAATTCTGAAATTATGTGTAGCTCATTTGTTGTTCTGCTGTTATTCATTGGACTGCCTTGTGTTATTGGTGTTGGGAGATGGTGATTAGGCATTTTTTCCATTTTGAGGAGTGTATTATCACTGGAACCTGGTGCTCTCCTTGTTTGGACTTTAGGATACTGATATCAATTCTTACTACTGAACTCATATGAGAGATATCACTTGGCAGTGGGTGAGGTCACTTAGCAGCCATCAGACATTGATAAGTCTTTGCATCAAATAATTTTTATCTGTGCTGTAATACAGTTTTTTTCCTGATCATTTTCCATATTGCACATTATTTTACTTTTATAATCTACTGTCTATTGACAAAGAACAGAAAGGAACGGATGAGAAAAAATGGGCTGTTATAATTTCACTGCTAGTATTGGGTTTGCATTCTCTTGCTATTTGTGCACTTGGAACATTTTCCTTGTTACTGAATTATATGCTAGTTATGCTGTACTCTTATGAAACTTGTTGCCCAACTGCTATTTCTCATGGAACACAAGATTATCGTGCCTGCCACCGCTTAATCTGTGCGGCATTACAATGCTATGAATTGGACATCGATAAATCTATAAATTGGTGCATTTGATTTTAAACTTAACTATCGATGTTTGATTGTTGCACTTTCAGAGCCACTGGAGATTGTTACACTTTTAGCTACTTGTGTTACCTCTAACTCTGCCCCTTTATTCTCCTTCATCCAGGGTGCAAAGTTAACTAGTGCCAATTTGAAAGGTGCCAATCTCCAGAGAGCTTATCTTAGGCACGTGAATCTTCGTGAGACAGTAAGTAAAAGTTGTCTATGCATTTCCTTCTTGTTACTCATGTTTCTTAACATGAATGTAGGTACCTGCCATAATGAAACTGTTGGCAATCTTGCCAGTATGGTATTTTATATCATCCATTCATTTTGTATCTGTATTGGAGGACATGGAGACTTTTTGTGCTTTATATGCTAGCTTTAGTTCTCCTCTCTGGTGTGTAGTGTTAGTTTCTTGAGAGGGACAGGGAGGGGCAAGCGATTTTGGGTCAATTTTTTGTTCTTTTAGAAGCTCCTATTCCTGCATGGGAAAACCTAAAAGCAAAACTTTTGAAAAGGCTCAAGATTCGAATCTGAAATTGTGTTACTATTAAAAAAATTCTTACGTAAAGGGAGAAAAAGAATATTCATGCAGTAGTACAACATATTTCACAATTCGAACTTACATTGCTTAAAATAAGAACTATTGGATTGTCCAAAATGATGAGTAAGCAGGGCCTTCATTAGTGCAGTTTATTGTACAACATAATATTTGGACTTTACCATGTTGGCGCTGGTTGCAATCACTCCTGTTGTCCCTCTTTTTTAACTGTTCTCCAAAGAGATGGAAAAATGAAAGGAAGATGACAACCCAAACATTAGTACTCCATCCCAATCTGTATCGTGCTTCTACAGAAGTGTGCTTAACATGCATCTATGCTGAACTTATTGAGAAGATTGCATGGGTCTCATGGTATGAAAATAGAACCTTTTTCAGCAACCTTTGTGAGGGGTAAATGAGGGAGTTGGAAGATGGAAGTTGTTTGCTATTTTGGGTAGGTGACAGAATTTTGGGACAACTGAAAATAACTGCATGACCGTTTCAATGGGATAAAGAATACGAAAAAGTGGGGGAAAGGAAGACCTGTCATGCTTTGGAAAGATGCTTGTTTCTTACTTCAAATGGAACTTGTTCATAATAAATAGGATGTTAAATGACCCATTCCACCTCTTTTTCTGGTTGGTCTTCATATGAAGCAGTGAAAGCTGTTTTGAAGTCATGCTCAAATTTTTATCTATTTTATTTTTGATTTTTTTTAAGGGAAGCTAGGCTCAAAGTATATAGACATTTGAAAACACCATTTTCTTGTCATTTTAGTGGTTCTGTTTATTTGATATTATGTTAGAGAACTTTGGATTGTGTAAGCTGGTCAATTATTTCTTCTTTTTTTTTTCCAGCAGTTGTAAACTTTGCAATTTTCAAAATTTTGTGTTGCAAGAAAAGAAATTAAATGTGATCAAAATCGTTTCAGTCATCCATTGATGAACTTGGTAATGTTCTGACAAAAACGTCATTGTTTTGATCATTATTGTCAGATGCTAAGCTATTTTAGTTTCCAAAATGGAAAAGCCTGAGCTGCATCTTATCATGCTTTGTATATTGATTATAAATTATGCCCCTATTCCACCTCTCTCTCTCTCTCTCTCTCTCTCTCTCTATCACACACACACACACACAGAGGTGTATGTACACACAAATACTGAGTGACCCCACTCAAACATGTAATATGGTCTACATTTAGATACATTCTGAGAATCCAGAATTCCTCTCGCTCTGAATCCCTCCTCTCCTTTTGTCAACAGCCTTTGGGCTGTTGGCCACCACAAACACTTTAAGAGCTTTGTGGAGTGGGAGGTCAAGGGTTCAAACCTTGCCTCCCATCAATTGCCACTCTATGTGGCTTCTTCAAAATCCAAATGGGTGCGTAGTGCATCCATTTGGTCCGATGGTAGTTCAGTCCCCATCGGTTCTCCAGTGACTCAGTTTGGTCCCCCTTTTTTCAAAAAAAAAAAGCTTGCCCCAAATAGAACATTACCATCTCAAGAAAAGAGCTTTTTCAAATAAATCTACGAGGCTCGTTGTCACTGGAATTGTCACAGGATCAACATCATAGACAAATTTGTTTTGCTTTTTAAAATATATTAACTTCTTCATTCAGCTAGTTCCTATGCGTGTCTACTTTTTCACTGCTTCATCTAGTATGGAATGTGCATATGTTGTTTGACTGTGTAACTATCTTGGTGCTCACAGCAATTGGAAGGTGCAAAGCTTGATGGTGCCAATTTGCTGGGAGCAATCAGATGATGAACAGATGTAGAATATGGAGGGCAAGAAAGGCTTCCATCCAGTTATATGTAATATATATCTATTTGTGTTATGTTAGTTTCCCAATCCAGTGCCTTTCCTGGTGGATGCTGGAAATGGGAGCAGAGACACAGGGATCCTAGCTGATCTAACTGTACAGCAACCATAAGATGGCCTATCAGGTGTGGTTGATTTACTACTTGATCAAAATATGTGTCAAAACGTTTTCCATTGATGAGGAGTCTCAGCAAACTGTTTCATGCATTGCGTGTGAATATCATGCAGAAGAGCCTCTAGTGGTTGGTACTTATTCTGTAGTGTTTCTATTTCTTTGTGTACAAGAATATGTTCTTGTCTGCTGTTTCCACAGTAGAAGGAAAAAAGGAAAACGAAGAGGAATCTAAGCCGCCTTGGTTTTCGAACAAAGATAGTAGTACACGGTTCTTTAGGTGAGTGTATCGCATACTATGTGCACTGGTAATGCCATGGTCTCACCTACTAGCGTCCTATTTGACGAGGTAATCACATTGACTTGAAGCTTGGAGTAACCTATGTTAGTGGTAGAGATGGCAAATGGGCCGGATGAGCGAGACTTGGGTGAGACTTATTTGGGATTGAAAAAATGGGTTATACCCAAACAGTCTCATATTAGCTGTGGGGTTAATATGTGCAGGACTGAAATGGGCTACGCCTATTTGGTCCTGTCCAAATATTCAAATTAATCTCATTTTATTTATTTTTTAAGAAAAACTGTTTTTTTAATCAAATAGCTCAATATTGTCTTTTATTTTTATATTATTTAGTTTGTTTATTTAACTTTGTAAAAGTTCTACACTCTTCTTTATATATTATGCGATAATTTTTCAAACTAAATAAATTTTTTTAGATACGAAATTTATAAGAGACCAACTTCATAAAACTAGATGATTCTGTTTGGGAATTCGTGTTGATTAGTTAAAAATCTATTAATCACTAAAATTTAATTATCCCTAAAATTCATTTGCTCATGTACGTTATTTTATTTCTTAACTTTCAAGATCTAATTTAAAATTTTTTCCAATTCTAAGGCCATTCCAATTTACATGTTTGTGTCTATCGTTCCATTTGGTAATGTCGTAATTTAGAGTTGTTTCTTATAGGTGAACTCTCTAAATCATTTTGGCAAGTACTTGCAAAAAATAAAAAAATAAATAAAATCTCACATCACTCTGTTTTGATGAAATTTTGTAGCCATACGTGAAAAAGTCAAGTTGTGGACAATTCACAAAATTATTATTGTTTTAGGATGCTGCAACATGAAAATGCGTATATAGAATGTGCTTCAAACAAAGTTTGATTAACTACTAGGGTTTCACTCCATTGTAAGTAGCCATTGAATAGGAGAAAGAACTGATTTTTTGAGTGGTTTCCAAAGCTTTAGTTGCTTTTGGTCATTTTGCAATCCAATGGAATTATAAGTAGCAATTGACTTTCAACAAACAAGAAGTTCAATGTTTTTTTTTCCTTCATTTTTTTGAAAAAAGGGTTGGCTTCCATGCTGATTGAAGATGAGAAAAAGTGGTTTGCCTGACTGCCTGCTAGTTAACAGTCACTGGGGTAGCTCCACCATTAGCCCAACCAAACTCCTATAGGGCTACCAATCACTAGGGGAGAACAGGAGGTGCAATTGTCCGAGTATTGTATGATTGACAATGGCTGCATTTCTGTCCAATTATACGGAAGAAGACCTCTGTTGTGTCGTTGCAGTCATTACACAAAATCCATACCTGCAAGAGAAGGCCATGATCAGATGTTTGAAGTTGCAAAGACAAGGGAACACAGAAATTTATATGAAAGATTAGGTCAGACATGGTGGAGCAGTAAACTTTGCTCTCTCTCTCTCATCTTCCCTAGCTGGTCAAGCGAGAAGGGATGACAAGGGATTACCTTCCTATATCTGTAGTTCTCGGGTATGACAGTTTCTTCAATCTGAAAAAAAACAAGAGATTCTGTTAGACAACTGAAACAAAACTGTCCATTTGCAATTTCTGATTGAAAGTGAGTGCCCTGCACCAGGAGTTTAAGTAAATTCACAAGAGTTTGGTCAGAGGTGACGATAAAGCCACAAACAATTCAAAGTTGTTAGTGATCTTTCTTGTATAAACCATAGAAAGTTCAGTAGTAGTCACTAATGGAACCTAAAAAAGAATTAAGGTCTAGATAATGTCCTCATTTGTTTTCTAAATTGTTGATTTATATCTTAATGTTAGAACTCTAATACTCTGACAAATCAATCAGTCCAACTATACTGCAACTGTACAAGAATCACAATTCCCAATCAACCATGCAAGACCTCTGTAACTAATCCATTTAAACATATATCCATAACTAACATTCCAAGTATATGGGATGTTTACACCAAATATCCCAACTACCAAGGAATAGATTGATAAGCTTACAGTTCCTGAACTAAGAATGAGTTCTAGCTGCAAACATAAAAATGAACTCATCTAATGCAAGCAAAGCATGTTAAAAGAATCCTATTTGTGCATATAATCTGCACCTGAATCAGCTGATTTCGCTTATTGTCAAGTTGAAAAGAGAGAGAGATTAGATTCATGAATTTTTGTTGCCTTGGGGGTTTTCTCAGAATTATAAATCATCATCAACTCGTTAGATAGGCATTTATCAAATCAAGAACCTGTATCTCAGTCCAGAGATTCCCAGTTCTTTTAGAAAGAAGAGTCTTAACTGCATCCAGTGCAGGCAAAAAGGAAACAATGTCTAAGCGAACTGACTCTGATAAACCAATTTTATATCGTTTACTTCACTTGATTTACTTACAAAAACTTACTAGCTGAATGGCAAATAAATTGGATAAATTAAGCACTGATGCACAAGTATTTGGCAGTCAGTATATGAAGGACAATCAAATTGAATAAATGAAAACCAAAAGCTTCCACTAGCTTTTTTTTCTTTTTTTTGTTGGATGCTTGGAAAAATTCCTAGTAACAGGTGTTCTTGAAAACAAATCCTAATTCCCAAATGTCATCTTCCAGACAATAAACAATCATCAAAGTTTCACTTTTTAACGCCAAAATGACAGATAAAGTCTAAATTTAATACAAAACCATCTTCGAAAAATATGCATTTCTCAATAATTTGAGAAGACATTATCAGACCAATGAACAGAATCAAGATTCTACACCATCAAACATGGGGAATATATGCAATTAATACAGGGTCCATTTGGATTAATTGTTTTTGGAGTTGTTTTTCAAAAACTGTACTGTAGTATTACTGTAGTGAAAAACAATTACTGTAGATGTATTTAAATTTTTTTTCTATTTCTTTTTCTTTTCCAAGATTTTTTCCTTTTCTTTCTCCTCCCACCCCTCTTCCCCAGCACCGTCAGTGATCCATTTTTCTCTCTCTCTCTCTCTTCCTCTCCTCCTCCCTCTTCCCCATCCCACCCTCCCCACAGCCACCGGATCTAGTTGCAGGTGGGGAGGGAGGGAGGGGAGAAGGGGAAGGGAGGGGAGGTGGGGGGAGGGAGGTGTGAAAGGAAGAGGGAGGTGGGGGAGAGGAAGAGAGAAAGAAAGAAAGAAAAAAAAAACACAGATTTGGTTGCCGATGCCGGCGAATGGGTTGGGGGAGAAGAAGAGGGTAGAGAAGAAAAAGGAAAAGGAAAAAGAAATGGAAAAGAAAAAAGAAATAGAAAAAAAACATAGAATATTGTGAAAAACAAATGATTGTTTTTGGGGTTGTTTTTACTGTAACATTTAGAGTGTGAAAAACAGTTTTTCAAAAACAGGGGAAAAAACAAGGAATCCAAACAAAGCCACAAGCTAACAGAGTCTTCCCAAACAAAAAAGGGAAAAAAAAGTCAAAAATTTTCCAAGAACTTGAAGAAAACCCAATATAAGATTAGATTACTTAACAACAGAATCAAGTAGTAGAGTGTAAAGATAATTCAACAAATAGATTCAAGGCTAAATATGCAGATAAACGCAAAAGGGATGTAGATAGAAAAGGATAGAAAAAATGAAGAAAAGGGATTAGTGGTAATTTGATGACTAACCTTTTACTGGATATGAAGCCTCGAGGGTTGTGAGAAAAACGATCGAAGAGAAAACTGAAGAGGGACAGTTGGGTTTAGGCTAGTATTAACTACTGATTATTGATGAAATTGTCACCAAGCCTTCGCTGAAGAATCTCTCCTTCGGTCCACCGGTTTTCTTTCCCGAGTGGAATTTGAGGGTGCCGTTGGTACACATCTCCAACACCTTCTTTAGCTTCTGAGGTTTGGAGAAGGAAATGAAAAAAAATTGTTTATTATTTTGTTATTGTTTTAATAAATAGCTGTGGGATCCCAAATAAATCCCATACAATCTCATATTTTAGATTGGTATAATTGGGTATATACCCAATAAGGCCCAATCCCATATTTTCAATACCTATCCCACCCAATTAAATTTGGGTATGGAATTCTAATGGATTTTGGGTATTTTTGCCACCTCTTACTTAGTGGGGACGTCTTGTGTGACATGACTTGTTCAGACAGAAACTTCGGTAGGTTAAGGATTAGTTTTGGTAAGAAATTAGTTGACGTAATCATGGTATGTGATAAACTTATCGGACTTGTTTAAGGTGAAAAGGTTCTTTAATAAATTGGTAAAAGTAGCTGTGAAAATTAAGCTAAATTACTTCAGCAGAAGATTTGTAACGTGAGAAGACTCAAACATGACACGAATAAACTTGCCAGTGCGTTGTCCCAGTGTTCATACAAAAACAACCAGCCATGTATGCAGAGTGATTGTCACAAAAAATAGAACAAGCAAATTTTGCTTAAATGCTGGGTGGGTTTGCACATGATTTTGTTATAAGTGAACCTTATATGCACTTGAGTATATATGATTACGTCCAACGTAGGACACATTTAGAATTTGAATTTGAATTTTAAATTTATATTAGTTGCATTCATCCAAAATTGACAATGTATATTGTCGTGTATAAAAAATTAATCTTTTTATTATTGTGCAATTAGCCTACTTATCTTCTGCAAATTAAAATGTGCATTTTTTCTTTCCCTGAGTGCATTCAGAGAAACCTGGATTTCACCAAATAAAATTGATTATTATATAGCCACTCAAATTCATAAATTCTTTTTCCGTTGTCCTTGCATGAGCATGCCATGCTCTGGCTATTGGGGCGAGAATGGGAATTATCCATGGATGATCAAGAATAGGCAAATATTGATAAGCATAGGTCATATGATCCACCGTTAAGGTTATGAGAAGAGTATGGCAGTGAAAGATCGGTAAAGATCGGATGCTTTTTCCCAGGTAATTTGATGGGGAGATTCGACATTATATTGATGCAAGATGACTCCTATATTTGCATGTTAGTGAGGTTTTCAAATCTTTCCTAAATCTATCTGAATTCTCCATTAAGTTGATTAGATTCAATTCTAGCTTGCAACAGTAGCCAGAAAGATACCTTGGCTGCTGTTTTTTGGTTGACAGTCAGAATTGGCTTTAGGATCTTGACATTTAAGTGATGGAAACAAGGGAGGTTTAAAGCCATTGAATTAGGTTCCATTTGGATTGCATTTTCTAGATTAATTTATGGCAACCTAGTAATGTAACATTTTAGGAAGCATGCTGATAGAACGACGTTTCTCAATTTTTCCTTGATCTCTTGTGCAATTTCTCAAAGTAGACTGGTCCGACTCAGGCTAAACTCGATCTGGTATGTACTCCTCTTGGTACTCCACAAAGCTCATTTCATATATATTCTTTTGAAGTTTGATTTTGTTGAAAGTTATTTAGATTTGAAGGTAATCGTGCTCTTGAGCAAAAAGGCTGGACAACATAAGATTTTCACAACCATGTTGAAGGTGAAACACAATTGCATGTTGAAGGTGTTAATATGTTTAGGTATTAATAGCAGGGAGAAATTGAAACTTCACAATAGTCCCATAAGATTTTCACAACTATGTTGAAGGTGAAACACAATTGCATGTTGGTCAAAATAACTTGTAAATCCACATTTTAATAATTAATAACTGTTTTTTCTTATACATACTTATGTTGTTTTATAGCATGTATACCTAAAATGTTGTGGTTTGTGTATCATCTTTGGTATCTCAAAAAATAATTTCTTGTATGTAAAACATCTGCGAGGAGTGTTATGTACTCAACTCGTAGGATAAGCAATTTATCTCGCCCTTATTCCTTTAAAAGAGGAGTGGTATTTAACTTCTGACAATTTGGGATATTTTGAGAAATGACTTTAAATTTTAAGAGAGAGAGAGAGAGAGAGAGAGAGAGAGACAGGTGAAGAGTTTGTGCAATCATGTGTATCAAGAATGCTTAATTCATGGAAAAAGTAAATAGAAAGAAACTCTTGTTAATTTTTGCTGAAAAAGAAAAAAAATGCATGAATGAGACAGAGAGAGTATAAAAAATTGAAGTAAAATTTCAATCATGATTCACCTATATCACACCCTGATTGAACAATTCTTGTGCAGTATTGCCTTATTGGTCTATATGTAATGGTAGCCTTAAAAATTGCATTCTTGCACAAGATAGAAAGTTTTGATACACGTATTACAATCACTTAAACAGCAGTTTGCCTAAATTGATCTCATGATCAAAGTATATCCAATTTGCCAAATTTCTACAAGAAAATTCTTTGATAGATAATGCCTTGACTTTAATTGACTCCTAGTAAGGAAAAATTAATATCCTCAAGCCAACCATGACCATGATTCATAAGGTGAATCATATCCACAGGACCATATTTTTTGTCCTTACATTTTATCTATCTCTTTATTCCTTGGGCTTTTAGCCTTAATAAGGTGGGAAAGTAGTTTAGTGGTCTCAAATAAAGTCACTACCCTTACCAATTGGACACTCAAGCACCCTTAAAGATGGTGAAGAGAAGGTGGAATGCAGTTAAGAGTTGTATGCCACTGGCTGTGTAAATAAATATGGTCGGCGTGTTTCCAATGATTCACAGGACTCCGACCATCCAAATCAGTTCTATTCTTCTAATCCCAGTTCTTACAATATTCTGAAATATTTGTAGTAGTAGATTATATTTTTAGTCATTAAAAACATAAAATTCATCTTCCCCCTCCAAAAAAGAAAGAAAGAAAGAAAGAAAGAAAGTGACAATGTACAGCATCAAAAGAAAAATTAAAAATTGATTGCTAGTGATCATGGTCATAAACTTTAGATAAATTTTCCAACATCGTTAAGTAAAGCATTTTTTACACTGGCCAGTCTAGATTCTTGACGCTTGAATTTTCTTACATTAAAAGTGCATCAAACACTAACCCATGAACTTTTGACGTATTAACTTCTAGTAAGTATTAAAAAAAAAAAGAAAAAACATCGTGCAACTATTTGCTAGTTAATAAGTCTACTATGTAAATAAACTATTTTATCAAACAAGTAATCTGTTGGAGACAAAATAGGAGCCACATGTTGACCAAACAGTTTTTAGTACATGGTGGCCATTAATTGAGGGCAGCCAGCCAATTTGAAGATTGTATAACAAATTTTGCCTAATTCTTTTGGCTTATCAGTAGAATTCGAGCTCAAACTGATAAAATTTAGACCTACTCAGATGTAACTCAAATTATTTATTGAAATATATCTATATCTAATAAATTAATTTCCAATTATGAGCCAGAGTACTGTCACAAAAATAGTAAGACTTTTACAAACATCACTCTTATCCGTGATCTGTTGAGAAAGAAGAAAAAAACATTCATCTTCTCATCTGACTTTGGGTTGGCACATTGACTTGAACTTTAAATGCAAGTACTACAAATCCCTAGAGGTAATGCCAGATGACTGACTAACAATGGATGATAAAAGCCTTCTTTTTCCTCCCTTTAGTACACTTTTATTTAAACTTTCACATGTTCATCATCAAGTCAGCCTGTTTGAGGCTTTAAGAAAAGTCACCCCTCCAAGCAAATTTACAAACACACACACACACACACACAGAGACACCCCACATGCATAAAAGAGAGGGATACAGGAAGGGAGAAAGAAAGAAAGAGAGATAAGACGGATATGGGAAGACCTCCTTGCTGTGACAAAGTTGGCATCAAGAAAGGTCCATGGACCCCTGAAGAAGACATCATCTTGGTTTCTTACATCCAAGAACACGGTCCTGGAAATTGGAGATCAGTACCGACTAACACTGGTAACAATTAACCACAATCAATCAATCTAGTTCTTTTTCACGTCTTAGCTCTTATTTTCCATTAAATTTATATAGTGGTTTTGTTTGCTATAAGGGCTGCTGAGATGCAGCAAAAGTTGCAGGCTTAGATGGACCAATTACTTGAGGCCTGGAATCAAAAGGGGCAACTTCACTCCCCATGAGGAAGGAATGATAATCCATCTTCAAGCTTTACTGGGAAACAAGTACTTTTTTTGACTCATCTTTTTTCATAATTCTAGCTAAAACAAGTTCTTTACTAGTAGTTTTGCTTGTAGGACGTACTTTCTTGAGCCTTGCGCGATTTAGGACCTCTTTTTTAGCACATCATCCGAATAAATTTACAATTCTGAACCAAAGATCGTATTTTATCTATGCACAATACTCTCTTCCTCCATCTTATCTTAGTTTTCCACCATTTCCAAGTTGTCTTTATTGGAAGAAAAGTCATGAGATGTTACATGACTATATACTTTTCATTGGACAGATGGGCAGCCATCGCCTCGTATCTTCCACAGCGAACAGATAACGATATAAAGAATTATTGGAATACTCATCTGAAGAAGAAGATAAAAAGATTCCAATCAGGTTCTGATCCCCAAATCATGTCGGATTCAAGCACAGCAACAATCAATCAGTTGGTTTCGAAGACATTTTGTGATGACGGAAAGCATAATAATACTTCTGCAGCTCTAAAGCTAAACCAGAACACTACAGTATATGCCTCAAGTGCAGAAAACATTTCCAGGCTTTTAGAAGGATGGATGAAATCTTCCCCAAGGACAAATAACATCATTAATTCGCCGACAGCAGGCAACAAAACCCGTGCAACTGGAAATTCAGTGGCTACTATTTCTGTTAAATGCTATAGGCCTGCAAATCAGGATGATCTAGAGGCAGGTAGTAGTAGTATGATACCAAAAGATGAAATTGAGTCCATTTTGTCATTTGACAACCTGAGTGGTTTGGCTTGGGAAAAATCATCCTCTGATGATTCTACTCAAAAGGGTTCTGAAAGCAGTGGAAATGAGGAGAAGGTCATCATGGCAAGTGATCATCATGCTCATGAACAAAAGCCAAAGCTGGAAAATAATCCTCCTTTGTCATTTCTTGAAAATTGGCTCTTGGAGGAAGCTTCTGCCCAAGTTGATGGAGTGATGGAAATCCCATCAATATTCTGAAAATTAGTCTACCTCTTTCTTATTGAGTATGTCTGATCAAATTTTCCAGGAAAAGAATTTTCCAATGGAAAAATCAAGTGTATTTGAATGTTTTTAATTAGGATTTCGCAAAAGTCGAATGTCAGTTGTTGGAAGGAAATAGTTTTGTTTGTCGTCCATTTCCTTACTTCCGGTTGCTACAATTTCTTTTTTTTTTTTTTTTTTTTTTTAAGAAGAGGGTACAGATGTAGTAGAAAATGTATATTACATTTATGAGAGTAACTCCTATTAGCTATCCTTAAAATAAAAGAAACTTGTACATGAATTGTAAGTGTTTTCATAGCTTTCTATTAAATAATTATGTTTGGTCACATCAGTTATAAATAATGATATCCACAGATCCTCAGAACTTGTTATACAATTCTATAGATTATCTCATATACACTGACACAGACAATATACATACTATCATGATTGGATGTGTGACAATTAATTTAAATTTAAATTTGAAATTTAAATTTTGCGTCTAATTTATATATATATATATATATATATATATATATTACGTATCTAATCGTGATAATATATATACTATTAATACATCTGTGTGCGTAAGTATGTGTGTATATATGTGTATGAATGTATGATTTACTCTAATTTTATTATTTACCTTGCCTACTGTACATCCTTATCATTCGACCTGAAAAAACATTCAAAGGGCATGCAAGAAGTTAAACAGCAATTGTAAGTATGCTTGTGTCGTACAACTATGACACTTTTTTACGTGTGTAGATCACAAATAATTTCTCCTAAGAATAAAAGTTCTCTCTTCTTTGAATGATGTTAACCTGATTAATCCTACAATAATAATATTTTATTTTTCCTTTGGTATGAAGAGACCTCTTAGTTCAAGCAAAAAATTAATTGTATTTTGTATTTTCAAGTTACTGTTCAAAATGCTATTCACTGGTGATCATCTATGTAAAGTAAAGACAACTATTCTTGAAAATTGTTCAACAAGGCCACTCGATCTATAATTGATTTTCGTTAAAGGGATATCTAGTATTAGTTTTTTGGAAAAATGAAATTAACATGGATTTTTTTTTTTTTAGCAGAGAGTGGGTCAGAATTAAGAATATTTGTGTCTAGGATTTTTAATTGGTACAGACTCAACTTTAATCTCACATGCAATGAGGTTCAATACATGTAAATGTACCAATTTAAACAGTAAATTGAACGTAATTTATGTGTACCAACTTGTATTCACAGGCACCTAATCAAAAAATTCATTTGGAAATTTGAACATTCTATGTTTGTGTCTGAGTCATTTTGCAATTTTCTTACATGAACTTCCATGTGCTGAATGTTGACTACTTGACTGCATTCTAGACCACATCGATTATGAGTTTCCAGCAGCGCAGCCGACTAATTATGGCCGTCAATTAAGAAACGGTGACAACTAATATAGGAACATTAAATAACAGAAAAAGATCCAATTTAATTATGAACCTATAATAGGACTATATATCTAATGCTGAAAGAGCTAACACCAGCCCCACCAATAAAAATCAAATTTAATTACCTCCTCACATGACCAATCCAGCTGCGTGCTGTGGAGGTAACATCTAAACGGACTAGGGATAGCTACTGTTGGAATTTTTTCTGGTTATTGTAATTTTTACATAATATAGTGCATGTTTACATAATTTTATTGTACTCATATATTCAATTCGTGTATACTAAATTAATACATAATTATAACTGCATCAGTAAATATATACCAAATTATAGATGAAAACTTAACCGGAATTAAGCCAACCATACCTGTCCCAATCCCCATTTAAACTATGAGCTCAATATCATAGATGAAAAAGAAATGTTAGTATCATTTATTATCATGAAAATTTCTGGACCGAAAGACAAATTAATTACACGTACCTCCATCACTTTATATATATGCCCTGAAAATAAGAAAAAAATTTCAGTACAGCCATTGTGTTGGCAAGAATAGTAGGCCATATAGGCAGCTTTACTTTCTTTAGGGTTCCATTTCATATTAAATTTTTTGATAATATTAAACTTAAACCAGAAACGTGGGATACCTACAAACACATCACATTTAAACCGCAAACGTGGGATATCTACGAACACATCACATTTTAACAACATTAAAAATTAATTCACAAATTATGGGGGCGAAATCAACATAAAGTTTGACTAAACTCACATACAGAAAAAAAAATGATAGAAAGGAACAAATAATTTTAGTTACTCAATTTTAAAAATTTTCAGCTAAAATTTCAGAATCTCTTAAATATATGCAACTTACTTAAGATTTAAATTTATTTGCCCCTAAATTTGGTATATATATGCTGTATATGAACGCGAGCATTTTCTCTGTACTAAATTTCAGCTTCTCTGCCAATATATGCTTTCCATTTTCACTTAGTCCAAGCATTTGACTAATAATGGGATTCACTCATCTAAACCTTTTTTATTTCTTTTTTCTTTTTCTACTCTAAGCTTAGTCGAGCAAATATCCTAGACTATATCGAAAACAGAAACTATAGGAAAAGGTTTAGTGAAGATTTTATTGAACTGGAATGATATATAGAACCATAGAGTAACATCTTAATCTATCAATTAACATTTTCTTTGGGTTAATTCCAGAAATCCCCTCTAAGATTAAAGTTTCATCATTTTGCCTCTGAATATTCAATTGCATCAATCTCCCCAATGGTAATTAAGTTTTCTCAATCAATTCGAATCACTCGATAAGCACCTATTTCTCTTTCATATGCTTACGTCACATGCACATGAAACTAACTAAAATATTAAATAATCTGTATATCTTTCAAGTCTAATTTTTGGTTCGAAAGTTACCTTTTTGTGTTATTACTTCTTTACACAAAATTCTCAAATGTATCATAACGTGTGTGTCCACATACCTACATATATATACATACATATAATGTATGTAGTGGTGAAGCCACCTAGGATTGAGGGTGGGCAATTTTCCCCCTCAAATTTGATAAAATTATATAGTGGCCTTGAAATTTTTAAAATTTTAAGTTTACATTATATTTGCACCCTTGAATTTCATAAAATTCTCTATTTCAGTTGTACTCTCCCCTCCCCACGCGCACCTTGGGGTGGGGAGTTTAAGAATGTTCCTTTCTTATAAAATTCTCTATAAATTTAGTTGTATTGCCACCCGTTGAATTTCATAAGTTCTCCCTTAAATTTAAGGAGTTTCTTTTCTCTATATAGATTATCTTTTGAAGTCTTATATACTCCTCCCTTTATTCTACATTTACCGCTGAAAAATAAGATTTTTTTTTATTACCTCTAACGAAAATTTTAGACTTATTCCAAATTAAACATTATCGACACTCTAATGGGGAAAAAGGATTTGGCTTTTTAAATCAAAGTACATAGTATATTTCTTTTTTTTTTAAACCTTTCCATAGTATATTTCTTATATAATTAAATCTACGAGCCTGATTTAAGTTGAAATTGACTGTTGCATCTCCTCATTATAGGGTCCTAACTCCGCCATTGTGTATATGGATAGAGAAATGCACATAGAATTCTGTTATAATTTTGTAAACAAAACCAAGCCTAGAAATTTTGGGGTTTATTTAGCCTTTTGTATGTTGTGCATTTCATGTAAGGAAAAAAAAGAGAAACTTGAACTTGTCGAGTTAGTATACTTGATTGAGAAAATTTACAGGCCACGAGAGAAAGATTGACGCAATTGAACATTTAGGAGGAAAAAATGAGGAAACCATGATTTTGGAGGGCGGGTCATTTGGAATCAATCCTTTTTCTTTTACTACATATAATATAACATAATACTTATGGTTAAATTTTTCTTTCAATAGTCAACAATTAACACCTAACAGCAGTTAAATTAGCACTCAAGGTCACTAAGGGAGTTAAACCTAAGCGGAATCCACGAGAAACACCTATCTAACCAATTGGTAATACTTATGGTTAAATAGGTGGCAAAAGTATGAATATGCTCCAGTGATTTCCTTCCGTTACACCGACATAATAAGACTATTATGTTACTTATAAATTAGACAAAACACAAGAAAAAGAGAACTTTAGAGTTTAGACAAAGAAAGAAAGCTACAGTTGTGAAACCAGACGGTATATGTCACGGAAGTCCCGCTACAGCCTACAGCTGTAGAAGTAAATGTTTTGCTCTTGAACCCTCTTGCCACAGTAACAGGAAAGGGAAACATGTGATCTTCTTCACCTTTCGGTGTTGTAAGCTGGCGAATCTGATGACTGTACAAAACTTTAGCATTGGAGCTGGATATTGGCGGATTTAGGTATTTGCAATTTTAGTTATTAATTTACATCGAGACAGTGGTGGAACTAGAAAATTTAATTTGAGGTGGCAAAATACATACATATATAAATTTTGAAGCCAACATAAAAGATTTTTTAAAAAGTTTTGGGAGACAAATAGCTTAATATATATATATATATATAATTCTCAAAATTTTAAGAGGAGAAAGTATAACTTTTTAGAACTTGGAGGGGATGAATAGTTAAATATATATAAAAATTTTAAAAATTCTCAAAATTATATGGGGAGCAAAGCATGAATTTTTAGAATTTGGGAAGACCCCTCCCCACTCCCTCTCCCCCTAGACTCGCCCTTGGGTTCGGATTGAGTTTGTAACTCACGTGGCTTGATCTAGACAGTTGAAATCAACTGTTTTGTTAAGAAAAGAAGAAGTTAAAGTTGATTTGCAGAACACATTAAACCCTCTTACAACGCGTACAATCCATTTCGGCGTTTGGCTTCCGTGTTGATTTACAGGTTCTTATTACTACAGACAATTTCGGAACTAAACTTTTGCATGATACAGATCTATAAAATGCTAATATAAATAGATTTGGTTGTATCAAAATTGTAAGTTTTAGAATTAAAGAGCTCGTTTGAGTAGTAAGGGTGGTCATATTTCGTAAAAGTTGAAAAACTAGTTGAATTAATCTAAATTAAATTTCAAATTTTGATAAATTGGATTGTAGTAAAGCTAATTATATCCTAGCTCCAATATTTGTAAAACAGTTTCGGAATGGATTCTAAAGTTAGATTCTCGAAATCAAAATTACGGACGGAATTTCCGAATTACTAATAATCATATATTATATATGGTATATTGTAGATAATAAGTAATAACTACCAAATACTGAATACTAATCTCCTATTCCAATATACTAATCGATTATAATACTGCAGTCGTAGTTGCTTATGGAAATAATCTTGTAGTCTATTACTCCGTTACACATAAAAATTAAGACATCCAAGTACGAATAGTAAGATTTCCTTTCTCATAGTAATTCTCTAATTAATTATGTTTCTTGTACACTTGTAGATGAGATGTTTGGTTGGCATCAATATCCAGACTAGAAAACAAAAGTTTGGATGGTAATCAACTAATGTAATATGAAAAAAATCAAATTTCTTATTATTGAATCTCCAATTACCGACAGAAGAAGACTCTTATTGAGTAGCAAATATCTTATTTTGTTTAAGGTGATTCATGCCATTAGAACATCTCCATAAAAGTAAACGCTACTGGAGCACCTCCATATCATAAACACGAATGAATCTCTTTAATTGTGCATTTAGTTTTTAAAATATCAGCACCAACTTTTCTCTCATATTAAATTCGTATTACGAGCAAGCGTGGACCATCTTATGCTGTAGGCAGTCATAGTTGAGGCTAACAGAACTAAAGTTTGAGGTGGATAAAGTCTAATTTTTTTTGCAAGGAAATAGACGAAAGGTAAAATTGACAGCTAGACAGGTTTACACTCTTGAAATCAGGGGCGGAGCCAAGACCTCACAATAAGTGGGGTCAAATTTTAGTACAGTAAAACTTATTTGAAAAAAAAAAAGAACTACTAGCATTACATATAAATTATAATTGTATCTTTTGAGTAATCATTTTCTTAAAAAGTTGCAAAATCAATTCATTATTGATTTTATTAAATATATTTTTTCCAATGTAAGTAACTGAAACTCTTGATTTTTTAAAAATAATATGTAAACTACCATCAATTTGATCTTCTACGGGTTTCTTTTAAGAAATTTATCTCTAGTGTGTTATAGTAATTTAATTTTGTATTATAAATATAAAATTTAGCATCCATTTGAAAAAAAAATTTCAAAACTTTGAAGTTTGGAAAAATTGGTTTTCCCATCCCACACAAGAAAGCTCATCCATTGTTTTTGAAAGCTATGGAAGAATTTATTCTTGAAGGAACTTCTATAAATACCTTTAAAAAAATTCAAAATTCTTGTAGTGGTAAGAATTATAAATTTTTAATTGTTTGGGGTCAATGTATGTAGAAAAGAGAATTTGATAAAACTTAGTGGGGCCAAATATGATGTAACTTTAAAATTTTCTAAATTTTCTAAACCTAAAAACTAATTTTTCAAAATTAAGTAGGGTCAATTGACCCCACTTGGCTGCATGTGGCTCCGCCACTGCTTGAAATGTTTTAAGTGGGTAAATCTAATTTTCGCAAGGATATAGATGAAAATATTTTTATAAAAAATTCAAGAATTTTTTGAAAATCTAGGCAGTGATGCCTCCTCACGTTCACTATTTTGTAGTCATGCCATTACATCATTTAGTAATTTTTTTTTAAATTAAGGAGATTATGAACCTTATAAGCAAAGAAGGAAACTAAGAGTTTGATAATCAAGCTAGAAAACCTATGGCTGCATAAACAACCAGAATCAGTATTGAAACATATTGCCGCACATTGGTTGTACGATCATAGAGATCAAGTCTTGTTCTCCCACAGAGAACATGCCCATTCAGGCTCACAGATCGGCACGTTGCTGGGTATAAATGAAAAAGGACCAAATTTTTTGATTCAAAGGGATCCAGGCTTCACAAAGATAAGGTAGAAATGGAGGGCTTGAGAGTCGAATCAGAAATCTCATGATTATTTGACTAATATTTCTACCAGTTAAAGTGAGTCTTGAAAATAAACAAGGAGCTATTTAGGTGTTATTAAAGGGAAGTCTGAGTCCTCTCATTCCTAAAACTAGTCCAACCCAAAATCCATAAGGTCATTGTTAGCCTGGAGATTATGAAGTAATACAACTAAGCCATATGCACACTTAAAATTTTTTATCCACTCTTGACATTGAACCGTTGTCTTTAAACACATTCACACTTGAAATTGAAATAGAAAATTGGGGGGGGGGGGGGAGAGAGTCAATACTAAGGATAAAGAAATGGAGCATAGGAGAGGAGAGAGCCAAGAAAAAAAGTTGATGCAAAAAAAAAGTGCCAACTATATTGATGGGTAATAGTTGATAAAATTCCAATGATGTCTTGTAAAAAGAGGCAGGGCTCTACCCCAGGGAGAAAGTTCCGATGCTTAAATCAGTATACTTATCGAGAGACAAAATTTAGAGATAGAAAGTCTTCAAATATGGAATTCTAGATGGAGAATGCAACATTTTGCAGACAGAAAAATCTCCTCTTTTATGGATAATTTAAGTGGGCCCCAACAGCTTTTGGACAGATCCTCTACTGGAACTTTGTTTCGTGGCTGGGGCCTTGTTCTCTAATTTGAACCCAATAATTGTTCTTGGGTCTAAACATTATATTGGGCTAGAGCTATAGCACTTAGCCTTGCTCCAAGAGGTCATTTTCAAAGGATAATTCAAAAACCTCTCCTGAGGTTTTTGACATTTTTACTAACATCCACTGAGGTTTCAGAAATTACACTAACCTCTCTCAAACTTAAGGTTTTGATAACAGAATTAGTACAACTCAGAAAAAATACTATTTAAAAAGTAAGTTAAAGAGTGAGATGATAATTTTGTTCCATACATGCCCTTTTCTAATTGTCTTCGAGTTATAGTAGTAAAGAATGAAACAATTAATAAAAGTCAAGAGGTATAAGTCAAATTCGAAAAGATGTTGCAGCAACAACCTAAAGCAGTAACGATCTTTGCAATAGTTAGTACAAATTAGAACGGCCATGTTTTTTGTCATTTATAACTACATATAAGGGACACAACTAGCTCTATAAAGCTATCAAATTATTAATATAAGCATCGGGTAAAAAATTAATCTTTTTTATTATAGTTGGCAAGGTGAAAGTTAAGTATTGGTGTGAAAAACATATGGGCAACAAAGGCATGAATAAGTTTTGTCTTGATACAAGATTTAACAAAACAAGGCAGTCAAAAGATTCTTCTGTTTCTCTTGATCATAAAATTCTTCTATGCAGATTATATAAGGTTTTCTGTCCTTGTCCTTGTCTTTGTAAAGTAATGTCAATCACAAAAATGGCACTATCTTAAGCTAGCAATTGATGCCATTTTTGTAAGTATGCTATTATTCTAGTTTAGTTAGTTAATCTTTGTGAAACCCCAGAATTTTCCTAGTATGTTTTAGGAATTTATTTTATTAGTGCTAATTTATCAAAATAATAAAATAAGCATCTTGTACCTATTAGATAAACCAACCCAGTAACCTATTCCTACTCAACCACTAATAGATAGTGGGTGGTTACACATATTGTCCCTGAATATTAGATAAGGTAGTTCATAAAATTATCTTCTCCAAGTAAAAACAACATAGTTTTCCTTTTCTTGTGTACATCTGATAAACTAGAGGCCTTAGAAACCTCTTTGTTAAATTAAACACAGTAGGCAACTCTCAAGGGAAGTGGGCATCACAATTGAATCAAGTAAGTTTCAATACACACAAAACTCCTATGTTACTAAGTTTTGATTAACTATAGAATCCATTGTTTTTTTTTTTTTTCGTTATATGTTATATAGTTGGTAGTTGATCTTTAGAAATGAAATTCATATCTGGATTGGGATACATATAATAGGTTAGGTTTTTTTGGAGTTGCATGAGAATTTTTATGTTTGTATATAAGACATAATTGCAAAAATTATTTAACTATGGGGTTGGAATCTTAGAAGATGAAATTTCTTAGGGTTGATTTGAAAAGAAAAAAGAGAAAAAGAAAAATGCGAAACCACGACTGAAGCTTCAAGCTTCAGCCATGAAGGAATCAATAAAGGGTCATTGGACCTTCCCTTTTACTCAGCGTCGTCGGCAAGGGCCGGTGACATCATTCGTAGCAAACTGCCAGAGAGGCAACCGTGGCTCAAGCCGTAGCCGCCAAAAAAAACAAAAAAAAAAAAAAAAGCAGTAGCGGCATGCTGCCGATAACTATCACAGGTAGCGAAGAAGGTGGTGAAGGTAAAGATGATGGCGGTGATGATTGGTGATGATGGTTTAGGGTTTTTGATTTGCGTAATTGTGTTGGAGAAGAAGATGACCCGTTTAGGGAATTTGGGTCAAGAAACGGGTTGGATTTAGGTGAAACGAGTAGGTTAGGAAATAGGTCGGGTTGATCCATTTCTTTAGAAGCTGGACTTGGCTTTATGAAGTTAAGATAGTGGGCTAATAACTAAATAATGTAGGCCAAAAATTAAATGTTTTGTGGGCCGAATTAAGCTATGGGCCAAGAATGGATGTGGATCCATTATAGAGCTTAACCAGTAAACTTGTAAGTGAGTTAAAATAGTCTAAGGCTCAATCCAATATAAGTATGGATCATAAATTATATTATTAAGACTTACATTTAATGACTAAACCCAATGAAAGACAATAGAATTAATTATAATGATAGTAATTAATTATGTTAATAATTAATTAAGAAAATTACTTACCAAAATAATAATAATAACAATAATAGTGATAGTGAAGTTAAAAGAGTAATTAATTAATTATGAACAATTAATATAATAATTGGGTGAGTAATTAATCAATTGAGTGATAATTAATAGGGATATAGTTACTTAAATAATTAATTAATAATCATGATAGTTAAGTAAATTATTATTTAATAATAATTAGTTAATTAATTGACAAAGATAATAATTAGTGAAATAATTTATTAATTTATTAATTAATAGTAATTAGTGAATGATTAATAATAGCTGACTAATAATAATAGTACTTAGCTAGATAAATAAATAAATAATAATTAGTGAATGATTAATTAATTAATTATTAATAATTTAAATGATTAATTGAATATTGAATCAACAAGCAAATACTAAATGAGTAAGTAAGTTAAATGTTTAAATAAATAATTTGGTAAATGAGTTAAATACGTAAATAAATGATTAAGATATACTTATAAATATTAAATGAATATATAGGTTAAATACTTATTATAAACTAATAAGTAAATATGTCAAACACATAAGTACATAATAAGCTATATATTTAAAAAAATAAATAAGTAAATAAATAGCTATAAATAAATAGATAAAATAATGAAGTGGATAAATGCATGAATAAGGAAATAAAAAACATATATATTCATATGTAATCGAATTATGTCCTTTTGATAAGAAAATAGAAAATTCTAAGTATGGAAATTTTCTAAAAAGGAAAACTTTCTAACTTTCAATAAGAGAAATCTTTTGCCTTTAAAAACTATTCAAGTACACTTTAGTGAATGTCTAAAACATGTTTGCTAGGGTTGTCTAAGGTAGGATTGATTACATGAAAAACAAGATAAGTAAATTAATATATATATATATATATATGTACATATATATATATATATATATATACATACATATATATATATGTATATATATATATATATATATGTTATTGATTATAAGTTTGATGCAAGTTAAGAACGTGTTAAGAATAGTTTCAAGTAAGCAATTCGGGATAGGTGGTTCTTACCCGCTGTATTTTCTTCAAAATGTTGAATATGAATTTTCTCAAGTAAATATTTTATTTTAGTTTATGAAAAATGAATCATGTATGCCTATTTGAAATGTTTTACTATGCTATATGTTATGAATTGAGTGGCATATTTTTATAAAAGAAAATATATGTAATGCGAGAAATGAGTTCTGAACAATCATGAAATAGATAGTAGGGACTATAGTCTTGATATGGATGGTCATAGCAGTCGGTATAAGGCCCAGATGATTGACAGTCATGGAGTCAGTATAAAGTCCGATCGATAAAGTCCGATCGATCGATTTAGTCATGGAGTCGGTAGAGTTCGGTCGATTGACTCATGTTATGTTACGCCATGTGATCAAGGAGTAATCACGAAACCTCTTGGTCATCTCCAAAAAGGGGTTTAATCTCTAGATTGAATTCAGAAGTTAGATATTGCATGTACTTGCTAAGAGCTGTGTTTTATGAAATAAGATGACATGATTGATATGTTATGATTTGCGAGTGTGTTCACTGAAAATGTCCATGTCAAACTATGTGTTATCATGCCATGTTCAGCGGGGCCAGTCTAGAACCTATGGGACTAAGTGTCACGCCAAATAGAAGTTACTTATGTGTGCGTCACTCACTTTATGAAATATATATATGTAATATTTGAAAACTTGTCAAATGTTTTTACCTACTATGTGCATGCGATATTGTGTGAAAGAAATTGTAAAATTATATTATGTATATAGTTACATGATCTAGCAAAGGAGTAAGTACTATCCATGGCGCCCCAAAATTTAACCTAAATCGGTCTTGATAATTAGAAATCTTCGTGTGTCATAACCACGTCTATTAATTGAATTGTGTGGTAAAAGAATTGTGTTGAGAGAGTTCCTAAAAAGTTGAATGTTGGAAATAAGAAGTTGTGGTAATATCCACAATCCTAAATGTCTAAAGTTATGGGTCTAAGTTAGGAACAACTTTTAAGTAGACATGTATTAAGAAGTAATGGATGACTTTGAGGGTTAAAATGCAAAACATACTAGTACTTATCTTCTCCACAGCTTGAGCTTCTATAAACATGAGTCTTCTTGTCTTGTTTGATAGAAGAAATAGAAGAAGTAAAAGGTAGAGCCGGGAACTTCAGGATGGAACCACGGCACCAAGATTCAAGTGACTTAAGGTAACTAATTATATGTTTTATAGGTTTTACAAAGCTGAATTTGGTAGAAGTTAAGTAGGTTCTTTGAGTAAGATAAGCTGGTAATTAGTTGGTGGAAAAAGATGATGTTTAATGGATGGAAATTAGTTTAAATTGAAAGATTTCTTGCCCCTCCTGCTATTAAACTTATAACTAAGTATTTGGGATGAAATTGTATGAGTTCTACTTAATTTGTAGCCAAGGAAATCTTGAAACTTAGTCAACTTCGGACCAACAGGGACTCGTGTGATATCCCACATCAGAAAATGCATGAGAAATGGAAAGGTTTATAAGAAACTTGGGTTAACCATTTTGGGCCAGTAATTTCTGTCCAAAAGTTAATTGGGCTAGGTCTTGAGTCTGGGTCGTTACAGGTGGTATCAGAGCGAATCTCGTGTGGTCTCTGCGCGAGGTGAGCCTGGGCTAGTGCATTATGGTTCCGACTACACAAGGAAGTGCAATGAGCTAAGTGCCACATTCGACGGGGCCCACCTCTAGAGTTCAAAAGGAGCTAAGTGCCATGTTCGACAGGGGTCACCTCTAGAGTCCAAGCACGACCAAAGTGGACAGTTTGGATTGTGACTGTATCTGTAATGGACTTTGCGAGGACACAAAGTTCTAAAGGAGGGGAGAATGTGATATCCCACATTAGAAAATGCATGAGAAAAGGAAAGGTTTATAAGCTTGGAACCGTGGCCTATCAAGTAACTTGGGTTAACCATTTTGGACAAATGATTTTGGTCCAAAAGTTGTTTAGGCCAAGTCTTGAGTCTGGGTCGTTACAACTCCTGCGTGAATCCCGGTAGATTGGACATAACTTGACATAGAAAAGTCGAAACTTGGTTCCGTCAAATGTGTTTGAAACTAGGTTAAGTGATCTTTCTAGCGGTATAAGTACAGGTTTGGATTCATTTTCTATGCACACCAAAAAATTTAGAAGTTGGCTATAACCTGTGCAACTAAAAACTGGAGAGTTGTAGCAACTTTCATCTTAATTTAGACCAGTTTGCTAGTTGAATCTTTAGATAGTGTTTTCTGGAGATATTTAGTCCCTCAAATGTAGTTTTGAACACCACCAATTTTATAGTAATTAGACAATTGTAACAGGAGTTATGTGTACTTAACTGAGGACTGTACTGGTTTCATAGCTTAGCAGTCTTGATTGCATAGTGTTCATAAACAGGTCATAACTCGGTGTAGGAATATCGGATTAAGGATTCTAGCAATATAAATTTCCCACACTGGGTCTTTGGCTATGAATAACAGTAAGTCTGAGAACTTGACTGAAAATTAGCCCTTCACAATGTAGAACAGAAAATTGCAGCAGGTTGCGATTGGATTTCGACCCATTTAGGGTTTGAATCGCTAGCTAGTGTCTTTTGAGAATTTGTGGTATTCTAAGTCTAGTTTCTAAAGGCATTGATTTTGTTGGCTATTTTGATGATTAACTAACCACTATGATGATTTTTACTAATCCCCTTTTAAGTCTGAGTGTAGCAAAACAGGTTTATTCTCAAAATTCCAGTCAGGATTCTGTCGGACGCAAGGCTGAGGTTCGGACGTCCGACAGGATGCAGTCAAAGAAGAATAGACCACTGGTTCTGTCGGACGATGCTTTCGGACATCCGACAGTTTACGACAAAGTTTCGGACAATGCTTTCGGACAGTTATCCAAGTTTCGGACGTCCGACAGGTTGAGAAGATGGACACATGAGCTTTTGGTTCTGTCGGACGGTGGAGTCCTTGGTTCGGACGTCCGACAGTCTACAACACAGGAACTCAACAAACTGTCGGACGATGGCTTCGGACGCAGATTTGAGTGTCGGACGTCCGACACACCCAACGGCTATATTTTCTGGCATTTAATTCAGAACCGTTAGAGCAGTTTGGGTGGTTAAATTTGCACCCTATAAATACCATAAAGGCTGGAGATGTTAGAGACTTTTTGCAACCATTACTTACAAGCTTTAAGAATAATTCTAGAGTGAATTTGTGTCTTCCTCCTTTCTTGTAGTGTAAGTGTGTGTGCAAACAAGCATTGCTTTTCAATTGTGAGTGTAAGGCTCAAGTGTGTAGCATTGTGAGGGTTAGCAAGGTTGTTGTAAAACCTCTTGGCTTGATCAAGGAGTGATTGATGCAAGCAAGTGGTGATCCTTCCATGTACAACTTGGTGTAACTTCATCAAATTGAAATAGCAATTGAATTTGAGGTATTGGACTTCAAGTTGGGTGCAACTTGGTAGTCCATTTGAGTTCATATCTTTTATCTTTATTTGTGTTCTACTTGTGTTTATCTACTTGGTTGATCATCTCATTACGTGCTTAAAAGTTCGTATCACTAAGAAAACTTGATCACTTCTAATTGTGCTTTTGTAATCACCCATCAAGTTTTAAATTTTCATCAACCTAATTCACCCCCCTCTTAGGTTGCTTTCGGGACCTACAGATTTTATAATTTTTTGATGAGTACAACCTAAATTATGCTAGTTAGATTGAGCACGCGATAACCTTAGTGGCTGTTTGTTCTTAAACATCCGTTCTAACCAAATGGTGTAGTGAATTCTTTGCAACATTTAATGAGTTATTTCGGGTTCTCACATAGGCGGGCTCTAGTGTTGTATATCTAGTTTCCAAATCTTTAAAGGATGGTGCCATAAAATTCTATATATCTATATACGTAAAACACATAGTAACTATATTATATCACCTCACGGTAAGATTATTACATAGCTCGCTTAAACATTATTTTAGAAACATTAACCAGTAGTTTAATAAATTGATGATTATCATAGGAGCTCGAAGTAAATTGAAGGAGAGACCAACTACCAAGGAGTGAACCGCAATTACCTTGATGAGTGTTTTTGATATGTAATTGGTGATTGAATAATTGATTGATTGTGAAAGTTTATTTTGTATATGTATAATGTGAATTGTTGATTGTTCAATGTTATAGGCAAGTGTGTGTTTTATCGCACTTAACCTAGTCTCTTGTTCTCAAGTGATTGAAATGAACGTGCATGACTGTAAGCTGCATGTGTACTTTATCACATCAGTTGAACTGGTCCCTAAAACCGCTCTGGTCAATGGACTATTCGAGTCGGCAAAAGGGCTTGGTCAGATAGGACGGTACATTGGGGTATTGTATTGGTATGCTTGAATATTACCGCCTACTGTGGTGATCACCGAAACTAAAGAAAAGTGTAGTGTCGGGTATTGTTTATTGTTTTGGAGGTTATAAGAAGGAGAAGGGTGTAGTGTGCAGTGCCAGTGTAGTGGCTTATGAAGTACCTGTATCCTTTGAATTGAATGTTTACTACTCTATATTGTATTTAACATGTCTTGAATGTGTTTCAATTGCTGATTATGTTATCGAGAACCTTACTGGGCATGGAGCTCACCCTTTTAAGGGACTTTCTTTATAGGAGTTGATCCAGACAGCGACTCGAGACGAATAGAAGGAACTTGGTGCCTCTTTTGATAATATGTGTAAATTTCTAAGTTGTAACACTGAATGAAATGGATCATGTATCTTTTATATCCTTTTGGATTGTATATAAGTTTAAACATTGATGTTGAATGGGATAAAATGGTTTAGCACTAAATGTTGTTATATAATGGGTGGAGTCGGATTAATAAGTTCTAGCGAGAGTCAGGCAGGCTGCCTGCTAACCCTTAAAGTACACCCTAGGGGAAGGTGGGGTCGTCACAAGTGGTATCAGAGCCTAGGTTGAAATGATTTAGGATAGAATGAGAAAATGATGTTCTTATGTGTTTGAGTTAGTACATTGTGGTGTTATTTATCAATTCTTAAGTGATTAAAATAAGTCTCTAACCATTCTTGTGATTGTAGGAATGGACGAGAATGTGAACGAGACCAAAGATAGCGGGGCATCGGGTCCGCCTTAGAGGCGACGTCGATCTATTTTATACCAATTAGGACTAGGGCAGCCATTTCACTGATAGTACCCAGGGCATAGGATGAATAGTTGATGTGACTACAGGCGGACTTATTCCTATCCCAACCAAGTGGTTTTAGCTGTGGATGATGATAGAAAGAGATTGAGTACTGAATATGAACGAGCTTGTAATCCAGTACGAGAATGCAGGGCAATTTTAGGAATGTAGGCAGGACAGATTCGAGAACTTTAGGCTGATGTCATTGAGGAACAAGAGCGAAGTGATGTGATTCGCATGCAGTTATAGGAGATTAACGGTCGCCTTACCCGTGTATTATGACAGATTAGGGACCGGACGGAGAGAATCCTTGCTGAATGTGAAGTTTTAACTACGGAGGTCATAGGAGAAAATCAAGAGAGGATGTTCTCTTAAATAGGGAAGAGGCCCATAATGACAGGATTGAAAGCCGAGCTGAATGAGGAAGTAGGGTCCACTAGTACCGTTGGGAACTAACCCATCTCACCCTAGACCAAGAACTTTTGTTAAGGCAATCAAACACAATCGAGCATGTTACAGTATTATACTTTTGCTAGTGGTGTGTTTGATTTTTATGTAAATTTGCTAAGCACTATGGTCAAACTTTGTTTTGTGTAATCTGAATAAGTGTGACCTTGTTTTGAACCACCAATGTATAAAATGGCTGTGTTTTGGTATGTAATATTTGTTATTACGGATACTCAATATTATTATAAGTATTATTATCATTATTAATTTGTACCTAGATTGGTGAAAGGAAATGGAGAGTAGGGGACGACGCCGTGGAAGACCGAGGCGAAAACAAAACCAAGGGGAGGATCGGGCATCCGCTGCCTTTGTACAAGGTACGAGGACCTAAAATGACGAGGGTACCCAGGTAGCTACTGTTCTAATTAGGATGACTGATCTCTTAGAATGCTTAGCCAATCGACAAGACCAAGGATCGGTCAACCAGCCTAGGGGTTTGGAGGTAGGAGAGGATAGAGTTTTAGACCGATTTCAAAAATACTCTCCACCCAAGTTTCTCGAGAGACCTGACCTTGAAGTAGCCAAGAATTGGATAGAGAACATGATTAACATCTTCGCAACTCTGAGATACTCGGAAGAGAGGCAGGTAACTTTTGCTGCCTTCCAATTCGAAAGGGCAGTTAGATCGCAGTGGAATGTCATCAAAGTTGAATGGGAGAAAGAACGAACTCTTTGGACCTGAGCCAATTTTACTAGAGAATTTAATGAGAAATTTCTTCCCTTGATCCAAGAAAAGTGGGAGGAGGATTTTATCCGACTTCGACAGGAAACCTTAAGTGTTGTTGAGTAGGGGTGTGCAAAAAATCCGAATACCGAATTACAGACCGAATTCGAATTGAATTCGGTAATTCGATAATTCGATCGGTAATTCGGAAAATCTGAATTTAAATATATCTAATTCAATACGAAATCGGTTTCAAGAATTTTCAATTGGTTTTACAATTCAATTCAATTGTAATTCGGTAAATATTTACCGATTTCATATTCGATTTTCCGAATACCTAATGTATTGAAAGATAAAATTAAATGTGAAATGCCTAATTTGGGTTAGAAAAATTCATATCAACTTTGATAAAGGAAAATGCATTTTTATTTGCTTCGATGCTCAATAATTTGGGAATTTTGTTCCATTTAAAACTTTCTAATTTTCTTTCCATTGTGTTTTTGAATAATTGTTTTATGAATTCGGTTAAATCGGTAAAATACCGATTTCCGAATTGAATTCGAATTGAAATCGAAATCGAAAAATTGGTAATTCGAATTCGAATTCGGTCGGTATTTTTACTGGTCGTTTACCAAAAAATACCGATTTCACCCTACCGAATACCGAATTCGAATTCGATTCTCACCCCTATTATTGAGTACGAGACTCAATTCACCAAATTATTTAAGTTTGCTCTAGAACTGGTAGCTGTAAAGCAAAAGAGAATAAGGCAGTTTATTCAGGAGTTAAATTTGTATATCCAGGAGGCCTTATTAGCGGTGCAAATAGACACTTTCACTCAAACCTTGGAGAAGGTTCAGAGGGTGGAAAGTGCAAAATTACAATTGAGAACTTTTCAAATTCGAAAAAGGGGTGCACCTAGCAATATTTTGGGAAAGCCCGAGAGTACTGGACCACCACCTAAACTAGTAGAGGAACTGGAAGTGTGAGAATACCCAAAAAATTACGAGGCACTCCATTAAGTCAATTGGGAGGAATCCCACGAGAAACTCAAATGTCCACCCCTCACCCCAACTGTGGGTTTTGTGGAAAGGTGGGACACTCCGAGAATACTTGTTGGGTGAAAGGTAGAAAATGCCTAGTCTATGGAAGTGCTGATCATCAAGTGAGTAATTGCCCAAAACAGCAACCAAGAGGGATACATATAAGTCAAAAGTCAGAAGGGTGAGGTAGACCTCGGGTGCAAGTTAGGGTGTATGCCATAGACCAGCGACAGACTCCTGACTCGTCCGAGGTGGTAAAAGGGATGATTCCTATATTCCATTGGTTAGCTAAAGTTTTAATAGATCCTGGTACAATTCACTCATTTGTGAATCCTAATTTTATACGTGGAATCAATGTGAAATTTGATAAGTTATCATATGATTTAGAAGTTAGGATACCTATTGGGAATCAATGTTTGGTAACTAATACAGTGTATAAGAGTTGTGAGATTTGAGTTGGAGAAAGACAATTGCCCATAGATCTTATCACTCTAACAATTTGGGGTATGACATTATAGTGGGTATGGATTGGTTTTTTTGATACTATGGCTGACTAATTTGTAGAACAAAGGTGGTTGATTTTTTCATATCCGGTGAACCCACCATCCGTTTGGATGTCAAAGGAAGATTACCCTCACCTGCTCTTATTTCGGGGATCCAAACTCAAAAGTTATTAAGGAAAGAGCATATGGATATTTAGCATTTCTAATTAACGCCCCAAAAGATAAGATGAAAATTGAAGATATCCCAGTGGCAAAAGGCTACCTAGATGTATTTCCTGAAGACTTAGTATCAATGCCCCCAAAAGAGAGATAAAATTTAAGATTGAACTCATACCTAGAGCAACTCCCATTTCTAAAACTCCATATAGAATGGCGCCTGCCGATTTTAAGGAATTAAAAGTTCAATTACAAGATTTACTAGAAAGATGGTTTACACATTTGAGTGAATTCCAGTAGGGAACTCCAGTTTTGTTTGTCAAAAAGAAAGATGGGAGTCTGAGACTGTGCATCGATTATCGGGGGTTGAATAATGTTACAATTAAGAATAAATATCCTCTGCCACATATCGATGAATTGTTTGACCAGTTACAATGGGCGATAGTATTTTCAAATATTGATCTCCGACAAGGGTATTATCAATTGAGGATTAGAAAAGAAGATGTACTCAAGACTGCCTTTAATACTCGGTATGGGCATTATGAATTCGTAGTGATGCCTTTCGGGTTGACCAATGCCTCGGTGGTTTTTATGAATTTAATGCATCGGTTTTTTAAATCATACTTGGATCAATTTGTGGTGATATTCACTGATGACATTTTGATATTCTCCAAGACCCGGGAAGAGGATGAAAACATTTGAAGATGGTGCTACAAACATTAAGAAAACATCAATTATGTGCTAAATTTAGTAAGTGTGAATTTTGGTTGGAAAAAGTATCCTTCCTAGGGCACATAATCTCCAAATATGGAATCGCCATAGATCCAAACAAAGTAACGGTAGTGACTCATTGGAAACAACAAGAAAAAAATACTAAAATCCATAGTTTTCTGGGTTTAGCAGGATATTACCGTCGATTCATAAAGAATTTTTCCAAAATTGCAGGACCTCTAACTAACCTAACTAGGAAGGAAACTAAGTTCCGGTGGGACGATAAATGTGAGATCAGTTTTCATGAATTGAAGAAATGTTTAACTATGGCTCTAATTTTGGCATTACCAAATGATGAAGATAGGTTTAGTGTATATATGGATGCATCGTTGGAAGGATTGGGATGTGTGCTAATGCAAGGGGGAAAAGTGATTTCATATGTTTCAAGGAAATTGTAACCTCATGAGTAAAAATACCCAACACATGATTTAGAATTAGCTGCTGTTGTGTTTGCCCTGAAGAAATGGAGACATTATTTATATGGAGTAAATTTTGAAATGTTTACCCACCATAAAAGGCATAAGTATTTATTCGCTCAAAGAGTGTTGAATTTGTGACAACGCCAGTGGATGAAATTTTTAGAAGATTATGAGTGCACTATCAACTACTATCCTGGCAAAACTAATGTTGTAGCATATGCCCTTAGTAGAAAGGCTCAGATTGCAAGACTAATGGTTAGAGAATGGAACTTGTTAGAGGAAGTTTGTGAATGGAAACCACTACCCGAATGTGAGAAAATAGTCTGTGGAAATATCATAGCACGATTGTCGATAATAGAACACATCAAGAATGCCCAACAACATGATCCCACGTTGCAAAAACGACTAAAGGGAACACAAGAAGAAAAATTGCTAGATTATGATTTGAGTTCCGACGGGGTACTAAAGTTTCAAGGTCGCATTATGGTATCTAAGGAAGAAAGGTTGAAACAGGAGATTTTGGAGGAAACTCACAGTTCTAGATATACGGTACATCCTGACAGTAATGAAATGTATCAAGATTTAAAGAAACTATACTATTAGGATAATATGAAAAGAGAAATTGCCCTATTTGTCCAAATATGTCTTACTTGTCAACATGTTAAGCCCGAGCACCCGAAACCCACAGGATTATTGTAGTCTTTAGAAGTACCTAAATAGAAATGAGACCATATTACTATGAATTTTGTAACTGGGTTACCACGTACTTAGAGAGGACATGATGCAATTTGGGTAATAGTTGATAGACTAACTAAATCGGTTCATTTCTTGCCAGTGAATATAAAATACCCTCTGGAGAAGTTGGTCAAGTTGTATTTGGATGAGATAGTTAGATTACATGGAGTGCCTGCGAGCATAGTTTCAAACAAGGATCCCAAGTTTGTATCCCAATTTTGACAGCAAATGTAGAGTGCTTTAGGCACCAAACTCAACTTTAGTACAACTTACCACCCCCAAACCAATGGTTAGTCAAAAAGGACCATCCAAACTCTTAAAGATATGCTAAGAGCCCGTGTACTAGATTTTGGTGGAAGTTGGGACCAACACTTAATTTTGATAAAGTTTGCCTACAATAATAGTTACCATTCCTCCATCCAAATGGCCCTCTATGAAGCTCTATATAGGAGGAAATGTAGATCACTAGTTTATTGGGAGGAAGTAGGGGAAAGGAAAATTTTAGGACCAGAAAAGATACCATGGGTTGAGGATACATATGTGAAAGTGAAGTGATTTGACAACGCATTCAAACAGCACAAAATCGACAAAAAAGTTATGTCGACAACCGGAGGAAAAAACTAGATTTTGATATTGGGGATATGGTATTCTTAAGAGTTACTCCCATAAGAGGAAATCTCAAATTTGTAAAAAGGAGGAAGCTCAAACCAAGATATGTAGGACCTTTTAAGATTCTCTAGAGGATAGGCAAGGTGGCCCATCGATTAGAACTGTCAGTACACTAGTGTAAAATCCATAATATTTTCCACATATCATGGTTGAAAAAGTACCATCCTGATCCAACTCATGTACTACCTGGGGACGTTGAACTGGATGAATCATTAACCTACGAGGAACAACCCCTGCAACTTCTAGACTGGAAGGTGAAAAGGCAAATAAACAAATTCCCTTAGTCAAGGTTTTATGAAAACACCATGGGTTGGAAGAAACAACCTGGGAACTGGAGGAGCAAATACGGCAAAATTATCCTGAACTCTTCGTTAGTTAAGGTATGAATTTTGAGGTCAAAATTCTTTTAAGGGGAAGAGAGTGTGATGCCCCAAAATTTAACCTAAGTCGGTCTTGATAATTAGAAATCTTCGTCTGTCGCAACCACATCCTATTAATTGAATTGTGTGCTAAAAGATTTGTGTTGAGAGAGTTGCTAAAAAGTTGATTATTGGAATTAAGAAGTTGTGGTAATATCCACAATCCTAAATGTCTAAAGTTATGGGCCTAAGTTAGGAACAACTTTTAAGTAGGCATGTATTAAGAAGTAATGGATGACTTTGAGGGTTAAAATGCAAAACATAGTAGTACTTATCTTCTCCAATGCTTGAGCTTCTATAAACATGAGTTTTCTTGTCTTGTTTGATAGAAGAAATAGAAGAAGTAAAAGGTAGAGGTGGCAACTTCAGGAGGGAACCACAGTACCAAGATTCAAGTGACTTAAGGTAACTAATTATATGTTTTACAAGTTTTACAAAGCTGAATTTGGTAGAAGTTAAGTAGGTTCTTTGAGTAAGATAAGCTGGTAATTAGTTGGTGGAAAAAGATGATGTTTAATGGATGGAAATCAGTTTAAATTGAAAGATTTCTTGCAACTCCTACTGTTAAACTTATAACTAGACATTTGGGATGAAATTGTATGAATTCTGTCGCGCCCCATTTTTTGATGGAAAAAAAGGAAGATTGGATTTTATTCGTTTTTGAAAAAAAAGAAAGGGAAAGGGGTCATGGGACTACAAAAAAATGCGACGGTTTGGACCCAAAAAAAACAAAAGTCTAGAAAAAGGTTTTTAGAAACAGTTTGGAGTCGCCACTTGGTATGGAGTTTAGGTGTACCAAGTCACCCAAAAGATTTAATTAATGAAACTAAACAGAGAAAACCCTTTTTAGACGACTCGGTCTTTGAAAACTAGAGAAAAGGTTGGGGTCACGGTTGAAGAAGGGAAGGCAAAGATTGATGTTACTGTCTCTAAGGCACCCTTCTAACCTAGCCAAAGCTAGTTGCAAGATTTAGTTGAAAATTTCCTAATTCTAACTTTAAAATTTATCACATTTGAATGTTGTCTATATGGATGCAAAAACCTAAACCTAATGTTGGATCAAGAGGGGCAAAAATGTCTCCTTGAGGTGTAATTGGAATTGATCACATTAGTTGTGTCATCCAGTTTTGATCCCTCGAGGAGGTCACGAAAAATGCAAATGATGAGACTCGAACAAACGGAAAGTAGGGTTTTCAAAATGTAATCTTTATAAAATATCAAAAGAACTTGGTTTTTGAAAAGATCAATTTTAAATGCAAAGAGGAACTTGAATTTTCAAAAATGTGCAATTTTAAGAAAAAATAGTTTTTTGATTTTGAATTGCTAAACATGAAGAAAGAAACTTGCTTTTTAAAGAATGGTTTTGATAGCATTTAAAATAATGCACATGTATGTCCTAGAGAGGGATAATGCAACATAATGGGTGCGGGGAACTAAGTTCGTGACTTTAAATCTTCCTTTTCATGGAAGGAAATAAAAGCGTGCTAAGGCTAAAAAGCCATACTCGCTCTTTTCCCTAATTTAAAGGGTAATGCCTTAAATGCACTAATCTAATAAAAAGAAAACTAAATGAGATGTTTCGCATACGGGATGGGAGAATAATAACAGGCAAAGTGGGAAAGAAATTCTAAAAGTGAAAAGTGTGTGAAATTTGTATCTAATACATGAACGGCGTTCTAAGGGTCTAGCATTGGACTAGCCCTCATCAAAAAGTTCTCACCAACATTGGATTAGTGAGAAATCGAGAGGAAAGGCCACAACTAGCGTTGGACTAGTGTGGTAACGTCAATACATTTACACAATAAACATGTAGATATGATACTAAAGCAAGTAAACACATAAAACACGTAAACACATAACATATAGGCATAATATCTAGATGCAAGACCCTAGGAAAGCAAATAAACACATAATCATGCAAGCATGCAAAATAAACATATAAAACCTAATTATTACATTGGGGGGAACCTAAATACATTCTAAGGGGAAAAATTCGGAATAATAATCTAACTATTACATTTTCTAAAATAAATACACTTTTTGCAAAATTAAACCTATCTATTACAACTTGGCATCCAAGGCCTCCAAATGATTTACTCAAAACTTAAATGACATAAATAAAGACTAGACATGAATAAAAGCAAAGGAAAACTTAATTTAAAACATGCAAAAACACATAATAAGCACATAATAGGGGAAAGGAGTTACCATCCCTTGATGTGATGCCTTAATTGAATCCTTAGATGAGGGGAATAGTTATCTAAGACTCAATGTCAACAAAAGGGATCAAGGTACCAATTTAAAGGAAAAATCAATCAAAAGTTCAAAGAAAAGGTATCTAAGCAGATTACTCAACATAGACAAGACTAGGAAATAGAGTAAGATTCGGAACAAAAGAGCGGGAAATATCAGCGAGTACTGAGAGAGAGGTTACAGCGGGTAGAAGCTGGTCGAGCCGCGCAACTAACTCCGCGTTACAGGCAAAAATCAAAGACCAGAGGGGAAACGCGGGAAGCGGACTCAGCAGTAACGTCGCGTCTCTTCACATCTTCGAAATACCAGGAAGATTGCTTCCAGTTTTTCAGAGAATATCACAAACAAAATCTTCAGAGGCAAGGGATCTATTTAAAACATCAAACACAAGCATTCAGATCATGTCAAAACAAACTAAAACCGAAGAAGGCCAAATCTTAAGCATTGACATCATCAAATAGACAAGAAAAAGGGAAGGGAAGAACTGTTAGGCTAGAAGCGCGGGAGGTTACGCGGACTAGCTCGTAAGCGTTTCTTCACATCTTCAAACATTCAAGAGAAACACGGGCGTTACGGAGGATTCAGCATGGTCCGTTTCTTCACATATTCAAAGCGTGAAGAACATTTTTCCAGAAATTTCTCAGGGAATCACAACATCATCACGAAGCATCAAGCGTCGATTTTAAGCGTAAAATAAACTACTAGCCTTACCAAGGCTTTATAAACACAACATGCTCATATAACAACTGATAATCATCATCAAATATCATAAACTAAAGGAAAAACTATTCAAGACCTTGGTTCCACCAAAGGTCCAAATTTCGATAAATTCACGATCAAAAAAGCGGTAAATAAAGTAGAAGGATGTTACCGAATCGGAATCTTGGATCTAAACGAAAGAGGAGGGCAGAAATTCCAAGAATAATCTCCTCAAGTATGAAACCCTAGCTTTTCCTTTTTTCTTTCTTTCTCTTTTCTCTCCAATTCCCAGCCGTTTTTCTCTGCTTTTTTTCGCTTTCAAAAACCCTCATAATTTCCAGAGAATCCCTCTCTCTAAAACTCCACCTCTGCTCCTTTTCTAAACCCTAATCTAGGCTATTTATAGCCACCAAACCTAGAACTAAGGGTTTTGATGTTCTTGGGATGAGATGGGCTAATTTTGAACGTTAGATGAGTTGTTAGGGATTAGGGGCGAGTTGGGGAATGTTTAAATAGGTTTCTTATCGTTCAAGCATCGGAAATTACAGCTGGAAAAGGATGATCCGAGTTCTGGAAAAATCCGCGTCATTTTTTTACGATCAAGTTATTGGACTTATCCGTAAGCGGTCTTACTTTTCTCTCTTGTTTTTTTCTTTTTTAAAGAAAAACCTACAAAAATGAGAAAAAAGTGTTAGCATATTCAAAAAATAAATAACTAAACATTAATAGATAAAAACATAGGAAAACAAATGAAATAGTCAAAATTTGGTGTCTACAAATTCTACTTAATTTGCAGCCAAGGAAAACTTGAAACTTAGTCAACTGTGGACTAACAGGGACTCCTATGTAGTCTCTTGGACATAACTTGACATAGAAAAGTCGAAACTTGGTTCCGTCAAATATGTTTGAAATTAGGTTCAGTAACCTTTCTAGCGGTATAAGTACAGGCTTAGATTCATTTTCTATGCATACCAAAAAATTTCAAAAATTGGCTAGAAACTATAACCTGTGCAACTAAAAACTGGAGAATTGCAGCAAATTTCGGCTTAATTTAGACAAGTTTGCTATTTGAATCTTTAAATGGTGTTTTCTGGAGATATTTAGTCCCTCAAATGTAGTTTTGAATGCCACCAATTTTACAATAATTAGACAATTATAACAGGAGTTATGTGTACTTAACTGAGGACTACACTAGTTTCGCAGCTTAACAGTCTTGACTGCAGAGTGTTCGTAAACAGGTCATAACTCGATGTAGGAATATCGGATTAAGGTACTGCTAGTGGGTTTGAAACTAGATTGGATGAAAATTCTAGAAATATAAATTTCCCATACTATTTTGTTGGCTATGAATAATAATAACTCTGAGAACTTGACTGACAATCAGCCCTACATAGCGTAGAACTGAAAATTGCAGAAGGTTGCTATTGGATTTCGACCCATTTAGGGTTTGAATCGCTAGCTAGTGTCTTTTGAGGATTTGTGGTATTCTAAGTCTAGTTTCTAAAGGCATTGATTTTATAATTTTTTGATGAGTACAACCTAAATTATGCTAGTTAGTTTGAGTACCGCGATAACCCTAAGCTGTGACAGCCCCACCTCCCCCTAAGGCGAACCAAAGGGGTTCGGCGGACCGCCTGCCCAGCTATCGCCGGGACTCACTACAGTTCTCAATTAATTACAAATTAAAAACTCCAATAAATATTAATTACAATTCTAAAACTCCCAAAAGTACAAAAATGCTAAAATCCACAAGTACGTTCCAGTAGTAAATATAATTCAGGTTCTTCAAAATATAAATTACAACTCCACCAAAAATTATAGTTGTACAAGAAATACTCCAAACTACCATAAACCATCAAGTTCATCCATTAATTTCAATCTTATACAAAATGAGGAAATCCTACAAAAGTACAAACGTCCTCGATTCACGTGCATCACCTCGAAACCTGTTAAGGAAAACAAATTGGGGTGAGCTAACGCTTAGTGAGGCCAAGAAAAAGCATGCAAGCACGTAATCAAGCAAGTAGGAAAGCCAGTAAATTCAGATATAAAGCGCGTAAATCAATTAATCACTTGTACTATTGCACTTTTCACCAGGAGACCGTATTCTCAAGGAATCACTACTCGAGGGCTCACATTAGACAAGAGTCTTGGAGTTGGGTTTGGGGAACCCTCTTCGAGCCTCTCTATCTAGGGTGAATATGCGCAAGAACAGTGAGCAGTGCTCATACAGGAAAAATACGCAGAAACAGGTAAGGATACGGGGCTCTCAAGAGCCAATTCCCACGGTTAAGTAGTTGAGTCTATTCCATTCCAAACGTTGACTCTCCATCAACTTAGCAAAGGTAAAGTCCGTAGAATCTCCACTTGGTACAACCTCCGACCAACAGTTCACCCTCTCGGGCCTGAAACCAAACAAGCAGGTAAAAAGGGTAAAGCTACAACGAGCAATACCGAGCAAGACCTTTACAATAGATCAAGCTCAAAGAACAGTACCTAAGGTTCACCAAGCTTCCCGACCAAGCCTTTGCCGGCTCGGGTCCCAAGGATCCCCAAGAGGTTTGGGCGTCCCCAGTTATAACTTTTAAGTCGACGAATCACTCCAATCGACATTCAGTTCAAGTCAAATCAAGTAAAAAGTCATATTCGTGCAAGTCAAGTAGGGGAGGACGAGTGCGATAAAGTACACTCTCGCCTCAACAGTTCATATTCAAGCTAACATGTCAGACAGTTCAACAATTCATGCACTTGGCACTCACCAAGTCAAAAGAGCAAGAAATCAGTCGAGCAAGTTTTACTTTTCCACGTATTCTCCCCTGATGACTTTAATCACCTGGAGACAAAATCTCAATCACAAACTAGTCCGAGCAAATTGATATGAAAACATTTGTACTTGAAGTTCTTGGAAATAACTCAAAGAATCACACTTTCAAGAGAAAATTCATAAATAAAGTTACACGTCTCAGAAGTGGGTAAGGCTTGAGCCATTGGAAACTAGATTCAACCCTCTAAAATCATGAGAAGGCATCAAGTACAGATTCACAAGGCAAGGCACTCAAAACTGGACATCAAGAGGTTGCTAGAACATTTTTTTGGGTAGAGCAGACTTTCAGCGATCTTTCAAAAGCTACTGCATCTTGTAGGAAAAGAATCAGTGCACAAGGGTTATACCGTTAGAAAGCCCTACGAGTCTAATTTCAAATACCGTTGACGGCACTCAATTTCGACTCTCGAGCGCAGAATGACAGTCCAAAGAACAAGACAAGTCAGACTGACTGTGGGTAAGGCTTGAGCCATTGGAAACTAGATTCAACCCTCTAAAATCATGAGAAGGCATCAAGTACAGATTCACAAGGCAAGGCACTCAAAACTGGACATCAAGAGGTTGCTAGAACATTTTTTTTGGGTAGAGCAGTGCAGACTTTCAGCGATCTTTCAAAAGCTACTGCATCTTGTAGGAAAAGAATCAGTGCACAAGGGTTATACCGTTAGAAAGCCCTACGAGTCTAATTTCAAATACCGTTGACGGCACTCAATTTCGACTCTCGAGCGCAGAATGACAGTCCAAAGAACAAGACAAGTCAGACTGACTGATCAAGTAGATTTCCAAATCCACAGGGCAAGTTTTGGTATATTATTTGGAGCTTGAAAACACCTTAGATTAACACCAAATTTGGTACACATATATTATTATATATGGACTATAATCCTGTCAAGTTTCAACCATATAATCCCACGGGAAGGTTAGTTTCCAAGTGTATAAATTGTGTCCAGGTTTTCAAGTTCAAATTCTGGAAATTTGTTCAACTTCCTACATGGGCAGAAATCTTTGAAAAAATCAAAACTTGAGTTATATAATTCCAAATTTCACAAGCTTTGTACCGTTGGAAACCTCTTTTAAATTTCTAAAACTTTGCAGAAGACACCCAGTTAAAATTTTTGGCAGAAATTGCCCAGATTTTCGAGAAAGAAACTGCTACAGTACCAAAACAGAACAGAACAGGTTGACTGTCCAGCCAAATTTGAAAATTCACCAAAAATTTTAGAAAATGAATTGGCCTCTTAAATTTATACAGTTTATAGTCCTATGTAAGAAGTTTCAACAGCCACCAACAGCACTCAATTCCAACTCTCGAGCAAGAAATTATAGCATTTCAAACAGGGTGGGTTAGAAATTCTGAAATTTCTGTTTCCCAGATTTGCAGGGCAGAATTCTAAGCCCAGTTTGAGTGACGGTTTCTTGTCCAAAAATTACCAAATTTGATATAACAAAACTAGCATATAAAGGGTAGGTTCACACCAAATCTCAGCCATGAATTCAAACAAATGAATGTCAAATCGAAATGAACTCAAACAGTACTCAAAGCTGGGAAAAATTTTCCAGATTAAAGAGGCGGATTTGAAACATCATTTGAGCAACGAAATGGTACTGGAAAAATACCAAATTTTGCAGACATAACCCTCAGTATATGAGATACATTTTTACCAAAATTTAGCTAAAAAATCGCATAGGAGGACAGTTTTCTAGTCACCCAAAGTTCACTCAGTAAACTACCTCAAACCAGTGAAGTTTTGTCATCTTCATAAATGAGCTCCTAGGTTATTCAAATCTCCACCATTTGACCTAATTTTCATAACCAAGCTAGTATCAAACTCCCTAGGTCTAATGATGGTCATAAATGCTGGGAATTCTTCTCAAAACCTAGCACCAAAGTGGTCCAAAATTCGGACAGCATGAAGGCCAAAATTCCAGGTTTTCTAGTTCCAACTTAACAACCAATCTTGCTATAACTTTGGAAGGGCTTTTTGTAGAGAAGATTAACAACTTAAAGTTCATCATTTAAGCACTATAATCAGCCCTTAATCTCACAAAAATGCAGCCACAAACATTAAGGGAAAACATCAAATTTTCAGCCCCCATTTCCCCCTCTCCATCCGGTTTTTCCCTTGAGGTTTCTTTTCCAAATTCCAACATCCACGCACACACACTTCACCATTTTCATGCTAAGAAGCAAATTCACACACTTGTGGCATTCCAAGAGCCCACTCAACAACCATAATGAACAAATGATTAATAATAATGAATCTTAACAACTAAACTTCATGAATTAAACTTAAAGCTCATCTTCTTAAGGGTAGGATGATTACCTCTTCCTCTAGTTGCTTGAGCAAGATTAGGGAGCCCAAAATCCACCACCCAAAGCTCCCCCTTTCCACCACTAAGAGTCGGCCAGCCCTCCCCTTCAAGTTCTCCAAGACTTCAAGTCTTCTAAGAAAGTGTTTTGCAAGGAAATGGGAGGCCTTCTCTGAGAGGAAGATGGAGCAAATAGACCGGCTGAAATGGAGGGGTTGGAGAGGAGATGAGAAGCTGCTTTTTTTGGCTAAGGAAAAGAGAGGAAGAGTCGGCTGTTTTGAGGAAGAAATGAAGGGGAAGAATTGGAAAAGAAGAACCGGTTCGATGGAGAAGAAAGAAAGAAATGTGTGGTCGAGGTTAATTCTTGACTTTTGGGCTCTTGTGGAAAATGTAAGAAATGAGGGATCGTTGGGTAATTTCACGGAAAACCACTTTTGTCGTATCGGATCAATTCACATAATACGACACTTCGATCCCAGTTTCTCTCATTTATATATCCAGAATGCATAACCTAACTTACGAAACTTATGTCTAATGGTCGATCCTAGGCCCGAATACGAAATTTAAACATTAAAATAGTTTATATCGAAAACGTAGTTTAAACGTGCAAAAATGCATTTTTAAAACTTTTCGTGCTGTTACAATTGAAATACAACAATCAAATAATTCAACCCAATTTAATGAAGTAATTTTATGAAAATATGGAATTTTAACAATTTTATAAACTAAAGTGGTGGTTAGACAAGGTTTTTAAAATAAAAGGAAGTAGCGTATGATGCAATTGTAATTAAAATGATCTAAATTAATTATTTAGAAAAATAAATAATTAAACAATCCTTCTAGGCGAAATATTTCCTCTTAATGGTCACTTCATTCAAGTCTCGAAAGTCCACACATAGCTTTATACTTCCAACCTTTTCTGAACAAAAACATAGGCGCCTTCCACGACGGTTCACTTTCTTTCATGCATCTTATTCCTAATAAAGCGTATGTGTGCTGTATTAATAAACCTTTTTCCCAATGGTACATTCGAACTTCATTTATTCTTGGGTATACCTTATAAAGAAAGGCCATATATCTTCCTATTTCCGTATGAATAGGTTTTCTAACTTGAATTTCCGATATAAGAGTAGATAATGCTAACTTACTTCTCACATCTAGCTAATCAATCCATTCCTTAGGTTACATTATACTCCTTATTTGCTAAGTTCACCTTATCGGCTAATCATTCTCCTCTTGTTTGCCCAAGATTCACAATTTGCATGAATTATACTGACACTTAAACACTAATCGTTGGACGAAATCTTAACGTCCATATCGTAGAGTAAGCGATCACATTCCATACCTATCATTCGTGAAACTAGGGTTTACTCCAACATTAGGTGGCTCCAGGGTCAATTAAAACTCTAATTAAATGATTCAATCATGCAATTGAAAACTCGAGTAAAAAGATATATTTTCAATAGAGAACTAAGTTCACAAAAAGATTCTCGAACTCAATTTGCCCAAGATCATTTATTGGTTTTTGATTTTTAATATGAACAATGTTAGAAATGACCTAGTTCTTTTGTCCTAAAGGACCAATCCATGTTTTTGTTCAAATCAAGTTAAATCATAATTTGCGAAATATATTCGAAGGCTTTAATGTATATAGGAGGTATATATGGTAAAACACTAATTTAAAACTTCAAAATAAATGTAAGGAGACAAACTTTTCTTCATGGCTCAAAACTAAATTTTCTTAGTAAGAAACTTCGAATAAGTTATTTTTTTTTTTTTTGCCTCAATCATCGAGACCCATTTCAAATTCCTCAAATAAGTTTAAGAAGGTTAATCATACAACTCAAGGCATGAGTATTAAAACACATATATAGTATAATAGTAGGTACATGGAAAATACTTAAAACATTCCCTCAAAGTTTCAAGTTAAAAGCTATATTCGGGAAAAATATACCTCCTAGATAAATATTCTTAAGAAAGTTAGATAGTCGTGCAAGTTTGTTTATACATAAATTTCGACCCAAAATCTTTGCCACCGTTCATCTCCAAGTATTAACTCCTACGGTATATAGAGTTCGGTCATTTACTTTCCAATTCCAACTCCTATCCATCACTAGGATTCTATGGCATCACGCGAACCCACCTATCAAACCTTCTCCTAGGGTTCCTCATCTCACTTAGGAGTGTACGGTTGTCTAAACCCACACACACGACTCTATTCTTATTCTAGCCAAGTATTACTCAAAACAAGTTCAATTTGTATAAGAAAAGCAATAGTCGAGCACAAAAGGACTTGATGCATATATAAGTCGCAAAAAATTTAAATTTAAAACATGATTCATTACATGTACCAAAAGTCATAATACAAGTCAAGAAGTTACAAAACAAGCCAAATAAATCAAGTACACGACATAGGCAACTAAGTACCGCCGGTATACATACACATGCAAGAAAATACAAAAGGGTCTCACAGCGTGCACCATCCCTACTATGTCTATAATAAACCTTATCAAAAGGCGATTAGCCTACATGGCCGGTTAACAATTTTGAAGTCCTCCAAGAGGTCTTCCTCAAGCCCTACTATCCTAGGCAGAACTAAGCGAAGGAAGCCATAAGCCTAGTTAGGGCAGAACTAGAAGATTCCACGATATCAAGCCATATCATTCTAATAATTACGAACCCCAGATCCCATCCAAGAACTTAAACGGCTTTCCAAATTCTTAGCCTAAAACTTCCAATGAATATAAGTTTTCTTCACTCAATTCGAGATAAAAGCTCCTATACAAGCTAGGGTAAGGAGTCAAACCAAAAGGAGTGCTACATCATCAAGAATACCTGGGAAATCAAGCCTGCTCTAAGTCCTCAACTTAAGGACGACTTAAAGAGATGAAATCACCTACAGAGTAGAGTCTACAAGACAACCAGGGAAAAACTTATACTCAATTCCAAGTTCAACCCTTAGAGCTAAAGAAAACCAATCACTTAGGGGAGTTTATACACTTTGCCAATAAAACTAGCATACTTATCGTTTCATACTTATAATACTCAAATCAAACACGAGCACTTCAATATCACTTATTAAACATCAAATACCAAGGTCGTATCACACTTAACTCTCACTCATATTCCACAGTCCGGCATCCTAAACATCTAGTCTAGAATTCACTACAAGGATCTGAAACCTAAACTCTGATACCACTTGTGACAGCCCCACCTCCCCCTAAGGCGAACCAAAGGGGTTCGGCGGACCGCCTGCCCAGCTATCGCCGGGACTCACTACAGTCCTCAATTAATTACAAATTAAAAACTCCAATAAATATTAATTACAATTCTAAAACTCCCAAAAGTACAAAAATGCTAAAATCCACAAGTACGTTCCAGTAGTAAATATAATTCAGGTTCTTCAAAATATAAATTACAACTCCACCAAAAATTATAGTTGTACAAGAAATACTCCAAAATACCATAAACCATCAAGTTCATCCATTAATTTCAATCTTATACAAAATGAGGAAATCCTACAAAAGTACTAACGTCCTCGATTCACGTGCATCACCTCGAAACCTGTTAAGGAAAACAAATTGGGGTGAGCTAACGCTCAGTGAGGCCAAGAAAAGGCATGCAAGCACGTAATCAAGCAAGTAGGAAAGCCAGTAAATTCAGATATAAAGCGCGTGTAACAGCCCCACCTCTCCCAAGGGCGAACCCAAGGGTATCAGTGGACTGTCTGCCCAGCTCTCGCCAGGACTCACTACAAACCCTCAAGCATATTATATATTTCAAATAATCACACTTCAAGATCTCTAAAATAATAATACATGCATTCGCTCTTAAAGCCTTAATTGAGGTCCAACAATAAATGATAGTTAACTTACAAAGGTAAATCCTCAATAATATCTAATAAAACTCTTATAACATCAATTTCAGGTACAATAAATCCTTAACGTCAAAGTTTAATATTCAGCTTATACAAAAGTATGAAAATCCTACCAAAGTAACTAAACTCTCGATCTACGTTATCCACTTCGAGACCTGTTAAGGAAAACAAATTGGGGTGAGCTAATGCTCAGTGAGGCCAAGGAGAAACATGCAAGCACGTAATCAAGTAAGTAGGAAAGCCAGCAAATTCAAATATAAAAGCAGGTAAATCAATCATGCACTTGTACAATTGCAATTTTCACCAGGAGATTGTATTCTCAAGGAATCACTACTCGAGGGCTCACGTTAGACAAAAGTCTCGAAGCTGGGTTCGGAGACCCTCTTCGAGCCTCTCTATCTACAGTGAATTTGCGCAAGTACAGTGACCAATTCATACAGGAAAAAATACAAAGTACGGGTAAGGATACAGGGCTCTCAGGAGCCAATTTCCACGGTTAAGCAGTTGAGTCCATTCCATCCCCAAACGTTGACCCTCCGTCAACTTTACACAGATAAAGTCCGTAGAAACTCCACTTATTACAACCTCCGTCCAACAGTTCCCCTTCTCGGGCCCGAAACCAAACAGGTAAATTTAAAAGGTAAAGCTACGTCGAGCAATACCGAGCAAGACCTCTCCAATAGGTCAAGCTCAAAGAACAGTACCTAAGGTTCACCAAGCTTCCCGACCAAGCCCTTGCCGGCTCGGGTCCCAAGGATCCCCAATAGGTTTTGGGCGTCCCCATATTTTACTTTTTAAGTCGATGGATTATCCCAATCGACATTCAGTTACAGGCAAGTCAATTAACAGTCATGTACATGCAAGACAAGTAAAAGAGGACGAGCACGATAAAGTACACTCTCGCCTCAACAGGTTTCATTCACATAAACATAACAGGTAATTCAACAAGTCATGCACTTGACACTCACCGAAGTCAAAAGTCCAAGGCAAAAGCACGCAAGATCAATTGAAGTTTTCCGAGATCTTCTCGATCACCTGAGACAAATAGGAGTATTTTCATTCAAAACACTTGAATAATATTCGATAAATGTCTTTAAAAATGTTTCAATGAGACTCAAGTCAAGTTCAAGATTTCTTAATTTGAAATCAAGTGAGACACTAAGTTGGCACGAAAATCAAGAAAGAGGGTCAACCATTTTCATATCAAAGTTTCCAAATTTATGCCCTATAATAATTAAAAGAGAGTGGAAATAGGTTTCCCTAATCACTGGTCAAGTTAAATGCAAAAAGTTGAAAGTTCGACAATTTCTCGAGTTGAGCTGAAAACTTTGAAAAATCATAACTCAAGTTACACAAGTTGGAATTCTGCTCATTTGGTACCGTTGGAAACCTCTTTAAAAGCTCTAAAACTTTGCAGAAGACATCAAATTAAAATTATGGACGAATTTATCCCAGATTTCCGTTGAACATTCTGCTACAGTAAAATGACAGTGTTCGTCAGGCTGGACATCCAGCACACTTTGAAAATTTGCCAAAAATTACAGAAAATTAATTAACCTCTTAAATTCACACACAATATAGTACTCATAAGTAGTTTCAACAGCCACTGACGGAACTCAATTCCGATATCCGAGCATGAAATGAAAACAGTGCAAACATGGGCAGTTCGAAATTCTGCAGTTTCTGGAAACATGAAGATACAGGGCAGTTTTCAAGATACTGTTTGAGTGACGAATTCAAGTCCAAAAATTTTCAAATTTGGTACACTAATACTTCCATATATAATCTAGATTCATACCAAATTTCAGCTTAAAATACAAACGGAAAGGCAGTTTTCTACATGCCCAAAGTTCTCTCAACTCTTTCTTTCAAAACTGGAAAATTTTGATCCTTCACTTATAACATCTAGTTCATGCTTCAAATCACTACCAATTTGCCTAATTTTCGAAACCAAGCTAGTATTGAACTTCCTAAAACTAATGATGATCAAAAATGGTCACAACTTCTATCAAAAATTATCACAAATTAACCCCCAAAAATCTGGCAGCATAGCCCCTTGATTTTTCCAGATTTCACTTCCAATTTAGCAACCCTAATTGCAACCATTCATGAAGGACTTTTTGTGGGAAAAATTAACTGCTTAATCACCATCATTTAAACATCAAATCCAGCAGTTAACCTAACCAAAAAATTCAGCCACGAAATTAAGCCAAAAATCAGAAAATTTTACCCCCAAAATTTTCTCCTTCAAGCCGGTTCTTCCTTGAGGTTTTCTTCCAACTTTTAGCAACCAAAATCAAACATAATGTATATATATAACACCATTTAACCAACTCATGAACAAATACACATATATAGTGGGAATTCCAAGAGCCCACAAATTCTCCATAATCATCAAATTGCAACATAATAAGCTTAGCACTTCAAACAACATAATCATCATCCATTCAAGGTTCTAAGAACCTATCAACCACCCAAATCCTAACTTTTCATGCTTGGAATTCAAAGAAATTGGACAAGAAGGAAGTTGGTAGGATTATACCTCTCTTAGGTTTGCAAGACTTCAAGAACAAAATGCAAGATGAAGCCCACAATGTCCTCTTCCTTAAGCTCTTCACCAAATGCAAGTCCAAGCAAAGATTAATGGGGGTTGGGTTGAGTTTTTTGGAGGGAATTAGGTGACGAAAATTTGCTGAAAATTTGGGGAAGAAGAGGAGAGGAGTTCGACCAAGAGGGAGAGAAAAGGGAGGGATTTTGTGTTAATTTTTGAGTAGATTAAATGAGAAGAGAAAGTCAAGACACAAGTCTTGTCTTGTGCCTCTTAAGTCAACCTTGCATTAATGCCAAACTTATCTATTTGGAGGGAAAATTAATCACTTCATTTGGCTTGAGATTAAGGGACAAATCTCGATTAGGAGAGAGAAAAGATATGGAATAAAATGGAAGTGAATTAGGGTGAATTATGTGGAGAAAGTAATGGCTAATTAAAATTCTAATCCAAGGAGGTTAATTCAACTTAAACTATAACGTCAAACTCTTAATTATAATTACTCTTTTTAATTCACCTCCAATCACCGATTAACATTTCTAACATACGGGTGATCATCCTTACACTCCATCGCTACGTCACTCACTGCCCGAATTTTTACCTCGAAAAACGTGTTTTCTCATTTTCTGTCTATGTGATGCAAAAAGGGCAAATTTTAAAATAAGATGAATGGAATGTTGAAAATATACCTGAAAAATTAATATAGAGCTAAATTAAGTTTTTCTCAAAATCAAATAAATTAAACAGATAAATAAATAAATAAATTGAATTTTCATTTAAATTTTCTAAAATTCGTTTAAATGTAATTTTAAAATAATTAAATGAATTAATAATAATAATAACATTATTTAAAAATATTAAGTTGTAATATTGTCAAAATAAATTTTTGAGACTGTTACAGCGTGTAAATCAACTAATCACTTGTACTATTGCAATTTTCACCAGGAGACCGTATTCTCAAGGAATCACTACTCGAGGGCTCACATTAGACAAGAGTCTTGGAGTTGGGTTCGGGGAACCCTCTTCGAGCCTCTCTATCTAGGGTGAATATGCGCAAGAACAGCGAGCAGTGCTCATACAGGAAAAATACACAGAAACAGGTAAGGATACGGGGCTCTCAAGAGCCAATTTCCATGGTTAAGTAGTTGTGTCCATTCCATTCCAAACGTTGACTCTCCGTCAACTTAGCAAAGGTAAAGTCTGTAGAATCTCCACTTGGTACAACCTCCGACCAACAGTTCACCCTCTCGGGCCCGAAACCAAACAAGCAGGTAAAAAGGGTAAAGCTACAACGAGCAATACCGAGCAAGACCTCTACAATAGATCAAGCTCAAAGAACAGTACCTAAGGTTCACCAAGCTTCCCAACCAAGCCCTTGCCGGCTCGGGTCTCAAGGATCCCCAAGAGGTTTGGGCGTCCCCAGTTATAACTTTTAAGTCGACGAATCACTCCAATCGACATTCAGTTCAAGTCAAGTCAAGTAACAAGTCATATTCGTGCAAGTCAAGTAGGGGAGGACGAGTGCGATAAAGTACACTCTCGCCTCAACAGTTCATATTCAAGCTAGCATGTCAGACAGTTCAACAATTCATGCACTTGGCACTCACCAAGTCAAAAGAGCAAGAAATCAGTCGAGCAAGTTTTACTTTTCCACGTATTCTCCCCTGATGACTTTAATCACCTGGAGACAAAATCTCAATCACAAACTAGTCCGAGCAAATTGATATGAAAACATTTGTACTTGAAGTTCTTGGAAATAGCTCAAAGAATCACACTTTCAAGAGAAAATTCATAAATAAAGTTACACGTCTCAGAAGTGGGTAAGGCTTGAGCCGTTGGAAACTAGATTCAACCCTCTAAAAATCATGAGAAGGCATCAAGTACAGATTCACAAGGCAAGGCACTCAAAACTGGACATCAAGAGGTTGCTAGAACATTTTTTTCGGGTAGAGCAGTGCAGACTTTCAGCGATCTTTCAAAAGTTACTGCATCTTGTAGGAAAAGAATCAGTGCACAAGGGTTATACCGTTAGAAAGCCCTACGAGTCTAATTTCAAATACCGTTGACGGCACTCAATTTCAACTCTCGAGCGCAGAATGACAGTCCAAAGAACAAGACAAGTCAGACTGACTGATCAAGTAGATTTCCAAATCCACAGGGCAAGTTTTGGTATATCATTTGGAGCTTGAAAACACCTTAGATTAACACCAAATTTGGTACACATATATTCTTATATATGGACTATAATCCTGTCAAGTTTAAACCATATAATCCCACGGGAAGGTCAGTTTCCAAGTGTGTAAATTGTGTCCAGGTTTTCAAGTTCAAATTCTGGAAATTTGTTCAACTTCCTATATGGGCAGAAATCTTTGAAAAAATCAAAACTTGAGTTATATAAGTCCAAATTTCACAAGCTTTGTACCGTTGGAAACCTCTTTTAAATTTCTAAAACTTTTCAGAAGACACCCAGTTAAAATTTTTGGCAGAAATTGCCCAGATTTTCGAGAAAGAAACTGCTACAGTACCAAAACAGAACAGAACAGGTTGACTGTCCAGCCAAATTTGAAAATTCACCAAAAATTTTAGAAAATGAATTGGCCTCTTAAATTTATACAGTTTATAGTCCTATGTAAGAAGTTTCAACAGCCACCAACGGCACTCAATTCCAACTCTCGAGCAAGAAATTATAGCATTTCAAACAGGGTGGGTTAGAAATTCTGAAATTTCTGTTTCCCAGATTTGCAGGGCAGAATTCTAAGCCCAGTTTGAGTGACGGTTTCTTGTCCAAAAATTACCAAATTTGATATAACAAAACTAGCATATAAAGGGTAGGTTCACACCAAATCTCAGCCATGAATTCAAACAAATGAATGTCAAATCGAAATGAACTCAAACAGTACTCAAAGCTGGGAAAAATTTTCCAGATTAAAGAGGCGGATTTGAAACATCATTTGAGCAACGAAATGGTACTAGAAAAACACCAAATTTTTCAGACATAACCCTCAGTATATGAGCTACATTTTTACCAAAATTTAGCTAAAAAATCGCATAGGAGGACAGTTTTCTAGTCACCCAAAGTTCACTCAGTAAACTACCTCAAACCAGTGAAGTTTTGTCATCTTCATAAATGAGCTCCTAGGTTATTCAAATCTCCACCATTTGACCTAATTTTCATAACCAAGCTAGTATCAAACTCCCTAGGTCTAATGATGGTCATAAATGCTGGGAATTCTTCTCAAAACCTAGCACCAAAGTGGTCCAAAATTCGAACAGCATGAAGGCCAAAATTCCAGGTTTTCTAGTTCCAACTTAACAACCAATCTTGCTATAACTTTGGAAGGGCTTTTTGTAGAGAAGATTAACAACTTAAAGTTCATCATTTAAGCACTATAATCAGCCCTTAATCTCATAAAAATGCAGCCACAAACATTAAGGGAAAACAGCAAATTTTTGGCCCCCATTTCCCCCTCTCCATCCGGTTTTTCCCTTGAGGTTTCTTTTCCAAATTCCAACCACAAATTCCAACATCCACGCACACACACTTCACCATTTCCATGCTAAGAAGCAAATTCACACACTTGTGGGATTCCAAGAGCCCACTCAACAACTATAATCAACAAATGATTAATAATAATGAATCTTAACAACTAAACTTCAAGAATTAAACTTAAAGCTCATCTTCTTATAGGATGATTACCTCTTCCTCTAGTTGCTTGAGCAAGATTAGGGAGCCCAAAATCCACCACCCAAAGCTCCCCCTTTCCACCACTAAGAGTCGGCCAGCCCTCCCCTTCAAGTTCTCCAAGACTTCAAGTCTTCTAAGCAAGTGTTTTGCAAGGAAATGGGAGGCCTTCTCTGAGAGGAAGATGGAGCAAATAGACCGGCTGAAATGGAGGGCTTGGAGAGGAGATGAGAAGCTGCTTTTTTGGCTAAGGAAAAGAGAGGAAGAGCCGGCTGTTTTGAGGAAGAAATGAAGGGGAAGAATTGGAAAAGAAGAACCGGTTCTATGGAGAAGAAAGAAAGAAATGAGTGGTTGAGGTTAATTATTGACTTTTGGGCTCTTGTGGAAAATGTAAGAAATGAGGGATAGTTGGGTAATTTGACGGAAAACCACTTTTGTCGTATCGGATCAATTCACATAACACGACACTTCGATCCCAGTTTCTCTCGTTTATATATCCCGAATACATAACCTAACATTCGAAACTTATGTCTAATGGTCGATCCTAGGCCCGAATACGAAATTTAAACATTAAAATAGTTTATATCGAAAACGTAGTTTAAACGTGCAAAAATGCATTTTTAAAACTTTTCGTGCTGTTACAATTGATATACAACAATCAAATAATTCAACCCAATTTAATGAAGTAATTTTATGAAAATATGGAATTTTAACAATTTTATAAACTAAAGTGGTGGTTAAACAAGGTTTTTAAAATAAAAGGAAGTAACGTATGATACAATTGTAATTAAAATGATCTAAATTAATTATTTAGAAAAATAAATAATTAAACAATTAGGTTAGATGAAAATAAATTTTCGGGTCCTCACAAGTGGCCGTTTGTTCTTAAACGTCCGTTCTAACCAAATGGTGTAGCGAATTCTTTTCAACATTTAATAAGTCATTTCGGGTTCTCGCATGGGGGTTCTAGTGTTGTATATGTAGTTTCCAAATCTTTAAAGTTGGGTGCCATAAAATTCTATATATCTATATACGTAAAACACATAGTAACTATATTATATCACCTCATGGTAAGATTATTACATAACTCGTTTAAACATTATTTTAGAAATATTAACCAGTAGTTTAATAAATTGATGATTATCACAGGAGATCGAAGTAAATCAAAGGAGAGATCAAGTACTGAGGAGTGAACTGCAATTACGTTGGTGAGTGTTTTTGATATGTAATTGGTGATTGAATAATTGATTGATTGTGAAAGTTTATTTTGTACATGTACAATGTGAATTATTGAATGTTCAATGTTATAAGCGAGTGTGCGTGTTATCGCACTTGACCTAACCTATTATTCTCTAGTGATTGAAATGAACGTGTATGACTATAAGCCATATTGTACTTTATCACATCAGTTGAACTAGTCCCCAAAACCGCTTTGGTCAACGGACTTTTCGTGTCGGCAAAAGGGCTTGGTCGGATAGGACGGTACACTGGGGTACTGTATTGGTATGCTCGAGTATTACCGCCTACTGTGGTGATCACCGAAACTAAAGAAAAATGTAGTGTCAGGTATTGTTTATTGTTTTGGAGCATATAAGGAAGAGAAGGGTGGAGTGGGTAGTGCCAGTGCAGTGGCTTATAAAATACCTGTATCCTTTGAATTGAATATTTACTGCTTTATATCGTGTTTACCATGCCTTGAATGTGTTTTAATTGTTAGTTGTGTTATCGAGAACCTCACTAGACACGGAGCTTACCCTTTTAAGGGACTTTCTTTGTAGGAGTTTATCCAAACAGCGACTCGGTGCGAGCAGAAGGAACTTGGTGCCTATTTTGATGATATGTGTAAATTTCGAAGTTGTAACACTGAATGAAATGGATCATGTATCTTTTATATCCTTTTGGATTGTATATAAGTTCAAACATTGATATTGAATAGGATGAAATGGTTTAGCCCTAAATATTGTTATATAATGGGTGGAGTCGGATTAGTGAGTTCGGCGAGAGTTAGACAGGCGGTCCGCTAACCCTTAGGATATGCCCTAGAGGAAGGTGGAGGTTGTCACACTATCTAGTAGGCGTGTGTACGAGTAGAAGATAAGAGAAAGGTAGATAGATAGACGTTTTATATTGGTAATATAGAGTTAGGATTTAGCAATTATATTAGTTTAAATACAGTATGTATTTCTTTAGCATTTGTAAATTTTAAATTTTAGTGAATTTTTGTAAGATATGATCATGTTGCCTTATATTTGTGGGAGCAAGATCTCACATATATGGCGTGCCACATTGCAAATTCGGTTCAGGGACTCAGATTTGAAACGTGACAATCTTATTTATTTAGTGACATAACCATTCTTATTGGATATTCATTTATAATAAAGCATAATGTCTTAGGGTAGAGTAGTACTTTTGCTGTATCTTACGTAAGTAATGGGGTCCAAATTCCTAATAAAAGAGGTTAGGTATAATTTTTTAAATTTAAGAGGAGGTCAGTGTAAGTTCTGAAACCTCAGGAAAGTGTCAGAAACCTCAATGGAGTTTTCTGAAATTGTCTCTATTTTTTAGCTAAACAGACACCCTCCACTCTCAAGCCTAACTTGTCAGGGCTGGATTGGGAGTAAAACAATTGAAGTAAATACTATATAAATAGAACTCTTGTAGGAGTCAAAATCCATTAATAGAAACCAAGATTAATAAGTAATTAAGTAGTTAGCACTAAAACCTACTGAGAAAAATATTTGAGAATGATTTTGTAAAAGCAATAGGTGGAAAATCATTTTTCTAATCTTAAAAAGGATTCCCTTTCCCGTTCGAGGATGTATCACATCATAAAAAGAGATGTGTCAAATATGTATTTTTATAGATAATCAAAGAGTAGAAAGGGCAAAACACGAAATTTTCCTTGTTGAAACAAGTACTTAACACCCTAGCTAGTGGGCCTTCTTGAATGTTGTATGTATTTATTTTTTTAAAAAAGTGGAAGAAAACGAGGCGTACATGACTTGTACTTCTTGTACTTAGGCGAATAGGTGGTGCTCATGTATGCCTTATATGAGGCACTAAAATTTATTTTTATTTTTATTTTTATATAAGAAAGGAGTTGCACACTCGATGTGCCTTCCAATAAGGGTACACAATTTTAAGATGCAAACTATTTTTTATTTTATTTATTTTTTATTCTTTGAAAAGAGCCTTTATAAGCTTAAAAATATTTTCTTCCTAAGAAAGAATCATAATCAAAACATTCGTACTCTTCATAGGCAAAAAATAGTATTGTTTTCCTTTAGAAATAACATTCAAAGTTTTTTACCCTAGAAGAGTTCTTCAAATCTTTTACCATCTGTTTGGTACATAGGAATTCAGATTGGAAAGTCTTTTCCACCTAAAATACATTTCTATCCACAATGGGTGGGGGAAAATTTTTTATTATTCCAAGATTTGGTAGGAAAGTCAAAATGGAATGTTTATTCAATTTTCAATATATGATATAATCAATAATTAGATATCAAGATGAAATATACTAAATACAAATTTAACTTAAATGTCCTGGGTTAATTTATAGGATGTAATGTGTCTTATTACTTTTTTATTTATTCTATAATAGTATTTGTCGATTTATGTGAAATTTTGATATTTTGAATTCAAAAATAAGAATATTGATATCAAAATTCTTCAATTGTAATGTTTGACCCAGTCTAATATATAGATTTTTAAGTTAAAATTTTTTATTTACAAACAATATAATTATCAACATAATAAATAAATTACATGCAATCAAACAATTATAATTTATTTTTAATCTATTTTTGATTTTGGTAAGATTTAAAAGAATTCTTACACAATTGTTCGAAAGTCAAAGAATAAAATATCTTAAAACATTTGTTTCTTAGTTTAAAAGAAAAATCATTTCAAATAAAAGAAAAATTAATTATTATGAAAACTTATATTCAAATATCAATTGAGCTTACAAATAGATTTAGATATCATGAGGTAGTATAAAGATTTATAAGCATAAATTTGACATCCTACTATTTAGACATTCTGGAATGAAGGTGGAAAGAACTTTCCCAAATTTTATTGAGAAATGGGATTTCAAGAAAAAGCTGGAATGAGAATTTTAAGAGAAAAAGGCTTTCCCACTTAAGTAAACCATACTAAATCTTGGAATGGAATTAAAAAGCAGGAAAGGCCTTTCCTGCATATCAAATGAGGGATGAAAGCTGCCGAAGTAATGGCAGAGCATCCAAGTTGATTTATAATCCAAGGAAATTGATATTCCATGATATCTCTTGGATCAACTATTTTTCTACCACTCTCTTCCTTGACATGCTTCTCATAGACTCTTCTATTGGACATATTTGGAAATAGGAACTTTTGAAGTAAAACTGATGCCATTAAATTCATTATTCATTTTGGTTAGCCTAAATAAATGAAGCAATGAAAGATAGCAGTTTTGACAGTAATACATGCTTTCGCCTCTTGTGTCTTGACATATATGGAAATAGGATAGCTGAAAAAATGATGCATGTCAAATAATCACAACTTACACATTGTTTTCATTCAATAAGTCTCAAGTGAAATCAATTGAATTTCTAGCCTTAGAACATATTGGGTTTTACGTTATATTTTTGAAACATTCATGTTTATTCATTGTTAACTGACTAACTAAAATAATGTACCCCATAATCACTTGATACAAATAGTTGTTAAAGTTTAGTTGGCTATTAAAATTATAAAATTGAATATGTCATACATTGCATTTTTGGAGATTACTATAATTGTTTCGAATCCTCTTCAAAGAATGCTTGAATCAAGAAAAGAATGGAAAGTTGATGATCATGGACTCATCGTCTCTAGCATTAGTTTGTTTTTTCAACCTAAAGGATCTTTAACAAACTTCACAAATGCAAAAAAGAGAAGGGACAATCATGACATCATCTAATAAGTATCTAACCATTTTACACTATACCAGGTACATTCATTCGGTTGTAATTAATATAGACCTAGGGCATCCTCATGCATTAAACATGAAAAAACTAGTCTTTTCCTTAAAAATATCACTTTTTGAAATTTACCGTTGCCATTCACATCTTCTTATATGCTCTGCTTTTATATTGTGAGAATAGGCTTCCAACATGTGGAACTACCAAATCTATGGCTCTGAATGGGATCCTCGACTTTGGATTTGAGACTTAGAGGTTAATACAATCAATATAACTTTATTTTAGGTTCTGTTTCTTTGTCCATTCTTGTCGAGGTTAATGTAATAAAATATAACTTTATTTCAGTTTCAGTTTCTTTGACCATTCCAACAGAGTAGTTTACGTGAACATCTCCACCTTTTTCACTGAAAATTTGCATCATTAGACATTAATTGCTGTTTTATTTTTGTGAAATTTCAAATACGAATGAACTTGTAGGTTAAAATAAGAAAATGCTAACAAGTGTTTATGAATTTTTATTCCATCATTCGATTTCTATTCTCTTCTATAATAATTAATTTTCACTTCTTTCTTCTTGTCTTTCCCACTTTAGAAAATTAAGAATTAACAAAATAGGTCCAAAATACATGCTGGAACTACTTTGAATGTGAAATTTACTACAAATCTATGCATGTAGTTTTGCTGCATATTGTGACAGTCCCACTTCTCCCTAGGGCGTACCCTAAGGTATCTGTGGACCGCCTGCCTGGCTCTCGCCAGGATTCACTCATATAAATATCGCTAAAACATTAAACTAACATTCAAATCTCAAATCTAAACTCAAAAATAACTTACAAACACATTACACCATCCTTAAAATTCCCAAATTACATAAAATACTTATCAAATGTTCAAATTCTCATAATACAAAAGCTCTCAAAATCACATTCCAAGTTTGTCATTCCAACACAAAAGCAATCCTAACTCTAAAGGTTGGCTCCTTCACTTAGGTTCTCAGTCCCTGTTAAGAAAATAATTTGGAAAGAGTGAACTAAAAGCCCAGTGAGTTCCAAAACACTTACAATTCACATAAAACAGTTCAAACCATATTTCAAGTATACAATTTAGATCAAGTAAATAAACACTTCAATGGATATCACTCGTACAATTACTCGAGGGACATTGACCATCAAAGTAGACTAGTCAAGGGACTTCGCCCAAGACATCACAAACTAGTTGAGCGTATTCACCCTACGACGTCACTTTATTTCATTGAAACTAGTCGAGGGTATTCACCCTACGACGTCACTTTATTTCATTGAAACTAGTCTTGAAACTAGTCGAGGGTATTCACCCTAACGATGTCACAATACTTCACTTGAAACTAGTCGAGGGACTTCGCCCAACGACGTCACATTATTTTACTTGAAACTAGTTGAGGGACTTCGCCCAACGACGTCACATCACTTCAGGTGAACTACTTGAGGGACTCACCCAACAAAGTAGACTAGTTTTGGGACTTCGCCCAACGACATCACATTTGCAAATTTAATCAAATAATACGCATGACAACCTGCCAAATTATCGAAACTCGCCATCCAAGTTCATAAATCACATCACTGGATAAAACACATTTCAAGTCAAGTGAGTCACGTACTTGAAGGTGTTTTTACTTAGAAATCATTTGAATAGTAAATTATTTCACTTATAAACACTAATAAATCATTTGGCAAGCACGAGTAAATTATTTCCTTTGAAATCGCTAGTAAATCCATTCATTTGTAAATAGTTTGAAACATAGTCTGAAATACTCACAAAAGTAGGAAAACATTTCATTTGTAAAGAATAGTAGTAAAACATTTCATTTGAAAACAAGTTAGAACTAGTTTGAAAACAGGTTGGAACACTCACCAGGTCAAAAGAGCAAGTAATCGCTCAAGCGAGAGGTTACACTTCTGTAGGTCCTCCCTCGAGGAAACCTTGATCACCTGAAGACAAATTTCAATCACTAACTAGTCCAAGCGAGTCGGTAAGCCAAGCAATGCATTTGAAGTTTAGATAACTAGGTCTTCCAATTGGAACTTTCAAAGGAAAATTCATAACTAAAGTTTCACACCTCGGAATTGGGCGAGGCTTGAGCCGTTGGAAACTAGATTCAACCCTCTAAAAGTCACAAGGAGGCATCAAATGCAAACTAACAAAGCAGGGAAGTCAAATCTGGAGATTAAGTGGCTGCTGAGACAAGATCCAAGAAAACAGGCAGGATTTTCGGTCATCTTTCAAGAATCACTGTAGCTCGTAGGAATGGATTTAGTGTGCAAGGGTTATACTGTTAGAAAGCCCTTCGGGTCTAGTTTCAAATGCCACTAATGACACTTAATTTTGACTCTCAAGCACGAAAAGACAGTCATTAGAACAGAACAGGGCAGGCTGCCTGACAGGACAGATTTCCAGATTCACAGGGCCAACTTTGGTAAATTGTTTGGAGGTCGAAAACACATTATTGACACCAAATTTGGTAAAAAAACTCTCCTATATATGAACTATAATCCTGAAAATTTTCAGCCATATACTCTCACGGAAAGGCTAGTTTTCAGGTGTATAAAGTACCCTAGTTTTCAAGTTCAAATCTGGAAAATTTGCTCAACTTCCTTTTTAAGTGTAAAAATCATATCTAGCCACTTCCATTTGCTCTAATTTTTGGTGCCAAGATAGTATTGAACTTACTTGACATAAATATGGCCAAATTAGTGAAAGATTTCAACCACAAATTCATGAAAACAGGCCTTCAAATTTCGGACAGCAGGTTTACTCAAAATTTCCAGATTTTTGCTCTCTTTTAAAACCATTTTTGCAACATCTTTTGAGAAGATTTTGGTGAAGGAAATTATCAATCCAAAGCTCAAATTTCAAGCCCTCAACAGCATAAAAATCAAGGGTAAAAAAGTCCAAAATTTTTGGTTCTCCTTCTTCTCTTTTCCAACCAAATCAAAGCTAGGATCATTCAACTCAAGCTTCATCAACGCACACATATAAGCATATCAACCAACCAAGAGCACATGTAACTAACAAGATCAAGTATCTATGTGGGAATCCAAGAGCCCACCAAGCATCTAACACTACCAACAACCATCTTCCAAGAGAAGTTTCAAGATTCATCTTCTAGGAGCAAATCAAGGGCTAGATCTTCAAGATCAAGAGATTTACCTCAAGCTTAGTGGTTGGTTCAAGATTAGAGTTTCCAAAAGTCACCACCAAGAGCTCTTCCTCCTCTAAGATTTTGGCTAGCCTTAGGTGAAAGATCCAAGCTTTTAATCAAGGGAAACAACACCAAGATCACCTCTTGAGCCCCAAGATTTTAGCCAACACACTTCACCAAGAAATCCCAAGATCTAAGTGATGAAAGGTGGTTTCTTCTAGCTCCAAACCAAGAGTTGAAGTTGATTCAAGCTTGAGAGAGAGAGGGAGAGGAACAACCGGCCTTGAGGGAGAGAGGATGAGAGCTTGAGTGGTTGTTGTAGTTGATTTTCTTTGAGAGGAAATTGGGGAGGGGGTGGCCGGCCATTTTGAGAGAAATGAGAGAGTTTGGATAGCTTAGTGGGTTGTCTAGCTTGGTCAATTAATTAGGAAGTGATGGAGAGAGAGTGTAAGAAGACATGAGGTGAAGGTTGAGTGTACAAGTAGCCAAGAAATGATGGAGAGAGAAAATGTGTCATCCAAGGTTGATGTGATGGAAAGGAGAGGGAAATTTTAGTTGCTAGTCTCTACTAATTTAAGTAATTAGGGAGTTTATGGTAGGTAACATGGTTTTCAAATTCGAACGAATGAAGTGGGTGCACTAAGGATCGAGTCGGTGCAATTCGTGTCGAATGAGATATCGAGCAAATTGATTCACACTTGAAGTTTAAACCGAGGTTCGACCAAGAGCTCATAGATACAAAAATTTAAACACTCACGTAGTGCATTAAAAAAAATGAGATATGCATATAAATGTACTACTGCAAGTTCAAAAATTCTAAATTAATGTAGTTGTCAAAGGGGAATTTGGTAAAATAAAAGAAATACATCTAAAATGGTATAAAATTTAATATCAAGATTTAAATGAAATATAGGTCCTCACACATATTATGGAAATAAGTTTAATAATATCACAAATAAGCACCAATTGATTTGTTTCCCAATGTAGTTGACATGTTGTAACCTAATATCTTATGGATCTTAAGTGGCTCAAGAATTGCTGCATGTCAGATAACTATTTATCATTTTTGCTCTCTTGGGCAATTTACCCATTGTTTTCATTTAATAAATCTCAGTATATGTTATGGAAATATTGTAAAAAATGTCCTAGCATACATTATGTTACATGACCCTCAAAGATTCATTTTCTAGATACTACTGAAACAATTACATTGATATCTTGAACAAACTGGACATATAACTTCAGCAAATTAGGAACATAGCCTGTGACAGCCCCACCTCCCCCTAGGGCGGACCAAAGGGTTCGGCGGACCGCCTGCCCAACTCTCGCCGGGACTCACTACGGATTCCCACATAACGATCCCAACATTCATCCGTAAAGTCATCATTAAAAGTTATCAAAATTTCTAATAAACTCTCACAAAATACAAACCCCAAAATTACATCAAACTTTCATTGATAACAACTCATTGATATTAACTCCAAAATACCATAAACCATCAAATTCATCCATTAATTTCAATCTTATACAAAATCAGGAAATCCTACAAAAGTACTAACTTCCTCGATTCACGTGCCTCACCTCAAAACCTGTTAAGGAAAAAAAATTGGGGTGAGCTAACGCTCAGTGAGGCCAAGAAAAGGCATGCAAGCAAGTAGGAAAGCCAGTAAATTCAGATATAAAAGCGTGTAAATCAATCATTCACTTGTACTATTGCAATTTTCACCAGGAGATCGTATTCTCAAGGAATCACTACTCGAGGGCTCACATTAGACAAGAGTATTGGAGCTGGGTTCGGAGAACCCTCTTCGAGCCTCTCTATCTACAGTGAATATGCGCAAGAACAGTGAGCAGTGCTCATACAGGAAAAATACACAGAAGCAGGTAAGGATACGGGGCTCTCAGGAGCCAATTTCCACGGTTAAGCAGTTGAGTCCATTCCATTCCAAACGTTGACTCTCCGTCAACTTAACAAAGGTAAAGTCCGTAGAATCTCCACTTGGTACAACCTCCGTCCAACAGTTCACCCTCTCGGGTCCAAAACCAAACAAGCAGGTGAAAAGGGTAAAGCTACAATGAGCAATACCGAGCAAGACCTCTGCAATAGATCAAGCTCAAAGAACAGTACCTAAGGTTCACCAAGCTTCCTGACCAAGCCCTTGCCGGCTCAGGTCCCAAGGATCCCCAAGAGGTTTGGGCGCCCCCAGTTATAACTTTTAAGTCGACGAATCACTCCAATCGACATTCAGTTCAAGTCAAATCAAGTAACAAGTCATGTTCATGCGAGTCAAGTAGAGGAGGACGAGTGCGATAAAGTACACTCTCACCTCAACAGTTCATATTCAAGCAAACATGTCAGGTAGTTCAACAATTCATACACTTGACACTCACCAATGGTTGAGTGAGAGAGAAAGTCACGTAGTTAAACGAGCTCCTCAGAGTCCTTGTAATTACCTGAGACATGTATGATCATGATCATTTAAGTGCACAATCAAGGCCAAGCAAATTTTCAAATCACTTTCGGATTTATTGCAATATGAAAAAACATTTGGGTTTATGGCAGAATTCTTTAAAAAATTGTAACTTGAGTTGTATAAGTCCAAATCTCACAAGGTTGGTACCGTTAGAAATCTCATTTAAATTTCTAAAACTTTGTAGAAGACACCCAGTTAAAATTTTGGGCAGAAATTGCCCATATTTTCAAGAAAGAAATTGCGACAGTACCAAAACAGGGCACGTCAGGTTGGTCAACCAGCCCACTTTGAAAATTCACCAAAAATTACAAAAAATGAATTAGCCTCTCAAATTTATAAATTTTAAATTAATATGTATGATGTTTCAAACTCCACCAACGGCACTCAATTCCGACACTCGAACAAGAAATTATGGCAGTTCAAACAGAGGGGATTCGAAATTCTGAGATTTTTGTTTTTCAGGTTTGCAGGGCAAAATTCTAGGCCCTGTTTGAGTGATGATTTCTTGTCCAAAAATTACCAAATTTGGTATACATACTCTTCTATATATGGACTATAATTATACCAAATTTCAGTCAAAAAATCCCACGGGAAAGTCACTTTCCAAATGCACAAAGTTTGGTCATCCATAAGTTCTCAAATCTGAAATTTTCTTCAACTTTCCTTCTGAGTTCAAAAATCATGTCTAGCCACATCCAATTGATCTAAATTTTGGTACCAAGCTAGTATCACGCTTCCTTAACCTATAGATGGCCCAAATGGAGTAAGTTTTATCAAAATTTCCCATGAAAACAACACAACTTTTCGGGCAGCAGGGTTCCAAAATTTTTCAGATTTCAAAACAGAAACTTTGGTATCCATTTGACCTTCAAACCCTAATTTTCTTTCTCCAATCCATCACGCACTTGTAAATTAAAGTCCCAAGAGTTGTTTTTAAGCAAAATGTAGCTTGAGATTAACATGGAAAATTCAAAATTGAGGCTGCAAAAGGGGCTGCCCTGTTCGAGTAAAATTTCTAGATTTCATCCAAGTTTTACAAACTTTAATCCAACAAAAATCACTCCAATTGGGGCTAGGGTTTTCTTCCATTCTTAAACCAAATAAAGCACATACAAACACCATCATATAACAATCATTAGAGCACCATTAGTTTACCAAAAATTCAAAAATTCAAGGAACACTTCAAGCAGAAATTTTCAGCCAGCATGAATCTTCTTCCTCTCTTGTTTTTCTTCAACTTTCCAACTAATCTAAACCATATCTCTTCTAGATAAACAACAATCAAGCAAGAATCATTCAAGTCCTCAAGTCATCTACCTAGAATCTACCTCAAATCCACTACCTAGAGTCAAGGTTCTTTGAGAACCCATCAACAACCATCAATTATATCATCTAAGCTAATCTTGCTACTAGGAGATGAAATAAGATGAGAGGGAAGAGGGGTGAGGGTTTGTAGTTCTTGGCTTGGCTTCCAAAATGAAGATCACCACTAGATGAGAGTTCTCAAGCCACCAAAGTTCTTCCTAGATCAAGTCCCTTCCAAGCTTAGTTGATAATCCAAGATGAGATGCAAGTTTGAATTGAATCTTGAAGCTTCAATGGAGAAGTTGTGGCTGAAATTTTAGGAAGAAAATGGAGGGGTGTGGCCGGCCAAGAGGAGAGAAGAAGATGGGGTTGGAGTGTTGAGTTGGTGAAACAAAATGTGACAAGAGAGAGATGATATAAAGTGATCTTTTGCCTCAAAAGTCAAAGGTCATTTAATGAGCCATTAGTGCTCCTAATTGAGCTTAACTTATCTCAAACACATGTAATCCCTCAATTAGTTTTCTTAATCTAATAATGATCATTCTTATTCCCCAAACTTACGTCACTCTCAGTCCAAATATTTACCTCGAAAAATGTGCCTTTCCCATTTTTCACAATTGAGTGACAAAAAAATTAATTTAATGGCTAAACATGGTTTTTAAAATAAATGAGGTACTGTATGGTGTAATTGTAATTAAAATAATTGAAGTCAATTATTCAGAGAAAATAATTAATTAATTAAATATATAGGTCAAATAAAAATAAAATTTTCAGGTCCTCACACAGCCTACAACGAGGAAGCCAAGACTAGCACTAATTTGAACAAGCAGGATACTGCAGACACACAGACTATAATTAACAGACTTGCACCTAGTGTTGTTATTCGAGCCGAGCCGAGCCCGAGCTCCTGAAGTTCGAGCTCGCTCGATAATGTTCGAGCTCGCTCGATAACGTTATTGAGTTAAAAATTGAGCTCGAGCTCAAGCTCGACTCGGCTAAAATACTGTCAAGCTCGAGCTCGACTCGATTCGTTAAACTCGAGCTCGAGCTCAACTCAATTAATAGAATCGAGTCGAGCTCGTTAAGCTCGAACTTGAGCTCGAGCTCGACTCGATTAGCAGAATAAATTCTAAATTAATAAAATGAACTCTAAATTAAGCTTGGATCGATTTAAACTCTATAACAATTCTCCAATTAAATGAACTCTATAACAATCTCCAATTAAATTCAGTCACTATAGCATTATCTTTCATGTATTAAGTTAGGCAATGATTCATATATCCTTCATTAGTTCATAAGGTTCTAACCAATTCTCAATCACCTTAATGTTTAACAACTTGTAACTGTAAAATTATTTACTTGACAACAAACGGAACCTAAGAACGTTCAATTATTAATGACTTGAAACTGGTGTTAGATGAAATTCACAGTTTGGAATGAACAATATATGCAATTGATCATTGGATACGAGTTAATCTAACTTAGTGATGTGTTTCGAAAATAAATGGAATCAATTATACCCCACTAGATGAAAAGGAATTCACTAATATCAACTTGACTTTATACTGACAGTTGGGAAAATCATGGTCATATTCTCTTTTTTACAATTAAAGATTAAAATAACAAATTTGCCCCTCAAAATCGAGCCTATCGAGCCACAATCGAGCCGAGCTCGGCTCAACTCGTTAATGATATGAATATTTTTCGAGCTTGAACTCGACTCGTTTTCGAGCCTTAACGAGTTCGAGCTCGATCCTTAACAAGCCGAGTCGAGCCGAGCTCACGAGCTACTCGACTCGCATAACAGCTCTACTTGCACCAGTCAGATTACTTGGAACCATTCACTGTCACTAGACCAAAAATGTCTTAATACCTAAGAAGAGCAAGACAATCAATAATTACCAGTGACAAGTATAATTCAAATCGCATAACTCAGCCAGTAACAGATCATTCTCTATAAAGTTACTAATGTATGTTTCCCACTTTTGAAGATAAAATCAAAATTTATTGCATCTAAAGTACACTTTCCATGAGTGAAAAATTAGCTCTTATAATTGAAAGTATATTAAAGATTCCATCCATGTTCTCTCTAATATTCATAATAGATTACATGTAGACTCCCTTACTATCATATTTCTAATAACTAAATATGATAGTTGAAGTAACTAATCCAATATAGCATTTGACAAGTCTAATTTGTTGGATTAAATACTACCACCAACCACTTTTAGCACATGACTAGAATAGCACTACAGTAGTACTTCGACCATACACATATACAAAGCGAACTATTTACAATCTGGCATTACCTTGCAAATCTCAATTCTCATTCTACCATCAGACAAATTTTGTGTGCACGTCTCTGTCCAATAGTGCGAAATTCATTAGAAGTATTTTTACAATATCAAAAACAACAATTACAGCCAGCTACTATCAACTAGTTACGTAACTCTCAAAGATTTATTTTCTAGACACTATAAAATCAATTGAATTGATATGTTGAACAAATTAGGCATACAATAATAGCAAATTAGGATCACAGGCTACAACAAGGAAGCCAAAATCAGCACAAATATGAACAATTAAGATATTGTAGATACACTAGTTATAACGAACAATCCTGATTATTTGGAACCATTCCCCTCTATTAGACCAAAAATGTCTTAGTATCCAAGAAGAGCAACGTGATCAGCCATTACCAGCAGAATTCCAACAGGCACAGACCAACTAGCAACAAATCACTTTCTATAAGGTTATTAATGCACATTTCCCTCATTTGAAGATAAAATCTTATTGTATTTTTAACATCTAAATATCTTTAAGACTTAAACCTAAAAAAAAGGAAAACTACAATACCCTTTGTATAAAACCCTTTGCACTTTTGTTCTCATGACAAAAAAAAAATTATTTTACATTCAAAAACTTCACAATCCTTAGAAAAAACACATGCCTTCACCAACCACTGAACTTGCCATATACTATCACATTTAATAACAAGATTCATATGCAGAAAACATCATTAATCTTGTTTTCAAAATTTTACCCTTTTACTATTACAATTCAACATTGATACACACAAGTTATCCTGCCACCAAACACTCATTTACATAATCCTTACATTGGTAAAAAAAATAATCATACACATGCATGGCATTCAACTTATTGTAATACTCTAATATGTATTTGTAATACATAATGTCATATTATATATTATAAACATACCATAAAATAAAATTTTCTTACTTTGCTATTTATTGTTGCTCATATGATTAACTCTAAAATTATGCATATTTGTTCTTATCCATACTATTTAACAAAAAATGACTTAGGTCTAAATATTTTCTTGGCAATCAAAATATATCATAGTGCTCCCTTACACGTCACTCTTACCCCTATATTTCTATTTTACTATATGCATATTCTATGAGATTATGTGTAACCTCCCTTATCACAGAACATACTATTCAATGATGCTATCACTGTACCATCTCCGCTTTTTTACAATGTACTCATCTACCTGCAAATTTAGTCCATGCATACACAGACACATATATACTCACACATATAAAGAGAGAGAGAGACACACACACACATACATAAAGATAAGAATGCTCTAGGAGGCCATCTGCCTACAAAAAGGCTTCCCTAGTTCAACTGCTATTACTTTGTTCATATTTAGTTGCTATTACATTAATTTAACTGCTGTTACATTATACTTAAGATAAAAATGCTTCCCTATAAGAGTAAGTCCTTTGCTACTATTTCATCTACTCTTGCATTATATTACTTCTTGTTACCTTATTTATTTCTATTTAGTTATACTATTCTAGTGCATATACCAGTATAGTAGTTTTTTTACTCCATCACGTTATGCACACCACACATAGCATGCCATCAGATTTATTCATCTTTTAAATTCCACCTACTCCCCGCATCATCCTATCTCACCTTAATCTCTCTTACATCAACCACATATTCTAACTTAATATTTTCGAAATACTAAGATAACTAACATAAATATTTAATTATTAATATCTCTTATATAGTTTTATCTATTTTGCAATCTAACTTGTACCTTGTAGGATTCAAAAATGACATCTTGCTATAATATGCAATTAAGAACAGACTATTCAAACACTTGCAATGCCTACCATTTGGTACCCTACTATTTGATAATCATTAGTTCTTTATCAGTTGCATCAGTCATTTGTATATCCATATTACCTACTTAATTTTCTACATCATGATATCTGCCATCATATACATCTATCCCAACACATTATTATCATCCACTATAACTAGCTTACTACTCAAATTACATTTTTATGCACATTCCTCAATAATATGTATATTTTTTTATCGTTGTTATAGAATAATAATATTTGTGATATCTGAAATTCTAACATTTTTATATTATATCATGCAATAAAATTTTAGATCAAATATAGAAACTAAATGCGTTTTTATCTTTGACTTCATAGACACAAATATCAATTAGTTCGCGAAACTTGTTACTATAAAAAAAGCCTTATTCATTATGGAAAAACTATTGGTACTCTCATAACACAAATATATTTTTGTTGATGCATCAATAAGTATATTTTCCTAAATACTTATTATTTCATACTATTTTATAGTAGCATTTTTATTAATATTATTAAATTGTATTACAGTATACATAGTAATTCTTTCTAATACTTGAAAAAAATAGAATAACACAATCTAACCATTTGTGTGTGACCATGATTTTGAGGAACTTGATCCAATCCTGCAATTCCATTCCACATATTATATTGGAAATGTATGGCAATCTATTCTACATCTTTTTTTAAACCCACCGGTTGATAATATCAAAGAGGACTTTCATTCAAGCTGTATCACCTCAAGATGCACTCCCTTATGAACATCGTTACCAATTTACATTATTTTGTTAGTTCAACAACTTTATTGGAGATAACACAGTTAGAATAAGTATGCCACAATAGTTTTTTGTCACTACTTTTTAGTCACTAATTAAACTTTATCTAACTTTTTATTTACTAATGTTATTTACATGATTCCTGCTAGATGTTTTTTGTGCTGTCATGCATACTCTTCCTCCTCATTCTATTGCTAAAGGTAAATGATATTTTCCAATTCAAGAATTTGCCATCCTCAAAGAAGAGTAAAAACATAATTTCTATAGTTATGCTTTTAAAATATTACTCAAAATTGAAACACTATGTATCAACTTTATGTAGTAGGAAAAGTCATTTACATTTGTTATGTGGGAAAAATTCCTTCGTCTTGAAGGTGTGCAATTGAAAACTGATGCTTCAACAACCAATCATCATCATAGCCAAGCCAAAAATCAACACTCACCATAGTAAGTACTAACTAATTTTGAAATATTATTATGATCAAGAACGCTTCATAAATTTGCAAACTGCTGATAATTATACACCTATCCAACTATATCTATTGAGATTCAAGCAACTTTCATTATAATTTCAATCCAAAAATCCCCCACGCTGTACAATCAAGCCAATGTTAATACACATGTTATTAGTTTTCATTTTGCTATTAGCATATTTTAACATATATTCCTTTATCACTAGAATCACACAAAATGCTGCTTATGCACAAACAAAGATCTAGGAAAGGCTTTATTGCAAAGGTCATCAGGAAGTCCGTCCATCAACTGCAACACAGCCACGAGAAATTTACACTATCTGCCTTGCTATTTAAGAGGTCGGTTTACTAATTCTTGTGTATTATATAAACTAAAACATTACATTTTCTAACATTCTCATGAAATATGTAGACAAAATATTTTTTTTTGTGAGGACCTGCATTTTCATTTTTTTCTTTTATTTTATTCATTTTTATTCAATTTAAATCAATTGCATTAGCTAGTCATTCATTTTCATCCATTGAGCATCAAAATTTCTTTTTAAAGTGCCTTGCGTGACATTCGTGCATTTATGTTTGCAAAAGAGTGAGTTAGTGCGATTAAGTGGTGAATTGGTGAAATGACAATTGGACTAGCATTAGTGAGTGTTAGTAGAGCAAGAAAAGTCATTTGGGTGAAGTTAGTATCAAGTGGTGGATTAAAGATAAAGTTAGACAACAAACACTATTAAGCTACTATTAGACCCTAGCAAGAGTTGACTACTATGCTAAAAGTGAAAACTATCAACTCAACCACCTTTATTTCTTTTCTACCATTCCCTTAACTTTATCATTTCCATTTTATCACTCTCTCTCCTCTCTTGCTTCAGCCAAAACACTCCCTCTCTCTCTCCCTCTCTTGTTTTTCATTTTCTCTCCAAGGAAACACTCTCAAGCCTTGCCAAATCTTCACAAGATCACTTGGTAGCTTTGCTCTAAAGTGACACTAGGAAGAGGAGGAGGAAGAACCGAGGAGGCTAGCTAATTTTCTGTGGTATTTTCAGCCAAGAAGAAAGGTAAAAGGCTAAGCAATCTCTCATCTTTTCACTAAGTAAAGATCATGCTAGACTAGAGCTTGTTTATGGTTGTTTTTACAACCTGTTAGGTAGTGGTCTTGAGGAGGATTTTCTAGGTAGATGACTTGAGAAATTATTGTATTTCATGGCTGATATTGTGTATATGCATCCCTAATGATCTATGTGTTAGTTGGTTGGAATTTGGTTGATTATTGAAGAAGGAATTTCTGGAAAATTTTGCTCTGTCTGAAAATTGAGTTGCAGATTTCTCTATGTTAATGCCCAAAATAGCTCTTACACTAAACATGAAAGTTGTAGAGAATTAAGTTAGGTTTCTACCCACAAAATTTCAGACCAATCGGAGCTCTGTGTCACGTGAAATGACCGAAATACCCCTGAAAATTGCAGTGAAGATTTCTCTATGTTAATGACCAAACTAGCTCTTTCACTAGACATGAAAGTTTTAGAGAATTGAGGTAGAGTTCTACCCACAAAATTTCAGCCCAATCAGAGCACTGTGCTGAGTGAAATGACCAAAATACCCCTCCTGCTCAAACCCTTATATTTTGCTGGAAAATGGCCTAACTTGCTGTCCGAATTTTTCTTGAATTTTCCAGCCTATTTTCCAAATTTTCTTGAGATGATATTGCTGTGTTATGGTTTGTCTTGAGTAGGTTGAAATGTGGGTTGAATTTCAAGAGAAATGAATGATGTTTGGTTGGTTAAAATTGATGAGAGAATTGTTGAAATCTCTAAGTGTATACTGTCCGAAATTTGGGTGAGATGAGCCAAGCACCACTTGACTTTTTGTTGATAATTGTTGGTTAAATTTCACTTAAATTCTGTTATGAATGTTGTATAATGATTATATGATTGCTTTGAGCAAGAATCTTGGTGATTGTTTGAAAGAAAAATGGGATTTTCCCAGTGATATTGAGTTTCTAAAACCCGGATTTGGTCACTGACCAGTTTCGGGAAACTATTTGTATCTTGGTATAGAAAAATCCAAAAGGAGTGCTGTCATTGGAATTTGAAACTAGACTCATAGATCTTCAAGCTGTAAAAATTTCAGATTTTTTCGCCACATGTGCTGTTGCCAGTAATTTTCCAAAGTTTCCTGATTTTTCATGACTGTTCTGTTTTGCACCAAATTGAATTTCCGATTTGGAGTGAATATTTGACCTACTTGTGTTTTGAATCTCTGAAAAGTGTCTTCTAGGAAGTTGTAGTACTAAAAATCTATTTTCCGACAGTATAACTTTTATAGTTTTCTGACTTGTGGAACTTAAGTTATGAATTTTTAAAAAGTGCTGACACTATTCATGTCAGTGAACTATTTCCAGCTGAAAAAGGGATTTCTTGACTTTGAAACCCTAAACGACATATTTTCAACCTCTTACCTTGATTTTTCTACTTTCTTGACTTCAAATGTATTCTTATTGAGTTTCTTGGGCTGGTTTAGCTCACCTAAGCTACGTATGATTTCTTTTCCTTAAAGTTTTACACTTTTAACAGTTTTCTTGAGAAAAAGAGTTTTCACTAGCTGTGGTGAGGTAATAAATTGTTGATCATTAGTCACGTTTGCTTCAGGTGTAGGGAACTACGGCAGAACCCGAGGTGCTCAAGTGATCTCACCTGCATATTTTTACTTGATTTCTTTTGTTGGTGAGTGTTCCAATGCATGTTTACATGAATTAATTGCTATTTCTTGAATGAGCTGTCACTACTTGATTATAATGTTATGTGCTAGATATTTGGTTGATTCCATGATTGTTTGCTCGTTGTATACCAAGGACCATTTTACTATTTGAAAGCCAATGTGTACTTTATCGCATTGGCCAAATTAAATCTCAAAACCTGTGGCTAGAAGCCTACCCCTTGAGCGATCGGTAGGCCAAAAACCTACTTGAGTACGCCACCTCCCTTTAGCGATCGGTAGGTCAAACCTACATGAGTACGTTTTAGCGAGGTTGGGTAGGCTGAAAGCCCTATTTTTAAAACGAAAACTCCTTGGTCTTATATGATACCTTATTTGTGCATGGTTGTAAGCCTTTGGTTGAATTGGGCCCCTGCCTCTCGTGGTTGACCTTTTCGAGTCAGTATTGGTTTGGTCGAGTGGTTAGCTACGTTAGGATAAAGATAGTATACTCGAGTATTACCTGAAGTCTGGTGGAGTTATGGCTGGATGAAGGAAAGAAGGTTCTAAAGCGGGAATTCTAGATAGGGGAGGTTATAAGGAGGAGTTTAAGGGAGTTGGCGGCAAATGATGGAATGAAATAATAGGAGGAAACAATCAAAGACTCCAAGAGAGCAGCCGTATCCTTTTAATGTCTATTTTCAAATGATTGCTTTCTTATAAATTGAATGAATGAATGAATGAATGATTTAACGTGTGTTTTCTAAATGAAGGCTTGTGAAATTGCTTTTCTCTTGGTGTACTCACTGGGTTTCTAGCTCATTCCTTTCCATTTGTTTTCCTTAACAGGAGGCGAGAACGTGGAGTTTTAAGTCTTAAGAGCCAAGATTGTAGTTAAGCCTCAATGATGTACCGTAGCGACTCTTTTGACGTTTATGTGAATTATAAGCTTGAACTTTATCTTGTATATTAAGACACCTCAATGATTCGACTTATGGGGCTGTAATAGTGAGTAAGGTTAATGACTTATATATTAGTTAGTTAATGGTTTATATGATATTGATAATTGGAGTTTGATGTTTTATTACTAAGGTTTTATTATCGATGGCTTGTTTTGCAATTATTTGGGAGGTGTGGTCTTCTTACTGAGGAAATATGTTTGTGGTCGTGGTTGGTTAATAGATTCGTGTTAGAGTCCCAGAGTCAAGCCCAAACCCCTCTGGTTCACCTTAGGGGGAGGTGGGGTTATCACATTTTTTATTAAAGCAGAGATATTTATCCCAATGCCAATTCAAGTTACAATTTTCTCAATTATCCCAATCCTACTTGGATGAGACCAACTGGTGTAGACATCGATATAAATTTCACGTGTTTGTTTTGGCAAATCACATACTCAAAGACTTTCTCATGGTACTAGCTATAAATTTTACATGTTCATCTTAAACAAAAAATGACTATTCAGCATCATGGCTTAATTTCGATACAACCCAACTATATATTTATTACCAGCAATGGCAATTATTTCCATTTATAGGTTACACTTTGAAATTCAGTTATGTGATGGTAATAACTTCCTCAAGGCCCCTATAATGGCCATACTGAATCAATTCTTTAGGCATTAGTTCATGAAATCATACACATGGAATAAATGTAACAATAATTACATATAGATGGCATCAACAATAGGATATGAAATATTCAGTACTATATCTAGGACAGAAACACAATGCAAGCACCCCAAGCCATGCATACGCCTCACTATGTTGTCGTAGCATATCTTCCAGTCTTATCACTATCACATGCTAGCAACATATTACTACTCTCTAATACTGAATTCGAGGCATCAGACTCTATTACTATCGCTACCTCAATCACTGTAGACTATTTCAATTTTCAATTAAAAACTTCATCTACAAGTCAAATTACCGATGAAGAAGGAAATAGCCAATTGCAATCAAAGCATCTCCTTAATCCAAACTCAGATAGTGAAGTCAAATGTCCTATGGTATGTAAAGCTCATATTACTATCAAATAGAAATTACTAAAATGGCCACTTTTTGCTTAATTGCATCAGTTTATGTGCACAGGTTTGATTTCTACTCGTGCAATGTAGCTTTCTTTAACTATAGTTTTTCTACCTCAATAATGTGCCAAACTACTACATAAATATAGAAAATAACATTATACTACTATCTATATGTTTATTAAAATAAAAGTGTGCTTACATCTCCCTATTTACCTTCTTCATTGCATATCACAAAATCACTATTTATAGACTCGTAGTATTCAACATTTGAAACATGTGTTAGTATACTACCATTTCAATTTTACCTATAAATTTCTCTACTCACATGTATTTATTTTGGTTGGCTAACATTTTTGTGTAACTACAGTTTGACCCAATCAATGTTTTATACAAAAATTACAATGCTCATAGGCTACTTTTAGAACTATAGCCTCAAAGTTAGTTAAATCAGATTTGAGAAGCATATTCTCATTGGAGTATATTTCATCTTAGTCTATTTTGTGGTCCTTTTCTTTCTCGATCTCTTATACATCAATATTGCTTTGTAAGCTCCTGCCTTGCGGAACTAAATGAAATAATGAAAGGGAGCAATTTTTGACAAGTGGAGCATGCTTTCACCTTTTGTATCTTGAAATTATCCAAAAATAGGATAGCTAGAAAAATAATACATGCCAAGTAATCACTATTTTCCCATTGTTTTCATTTGATAAATCTCAATTGAAATCAACTGAGTCTTAAAATAGTTTGGATTTCAAGTTGTATTAGCTTGAAACATTCATATTTATTCATAGTCAATTGACTAAGTAAAATAATGTACTTCATAATTCCTTGATACAAATAGCAATTAAAGTTTAGTTGGTTATTAAATTTATAGGATAGGATATGTTATACAGATATTACTGTAATTGACAAATCCTCTTTAAAGAATGCTTGAAACAAGAAAAGAAGGGAAAGTCGATGATCATGAACTCATCATCTCTACTATTAGTTTGTCTTTGCAAACTAAGGAATCCTTAACCACAAATGCACAAAGAAAAAAGAGTGACAATCATTATCTATCTAAAATCTAACTAATCCTTTTACACTAAACTACCTAATTTCATTTGATCCTGATTGAAATAGATCTACCACATTATCACACATCGAGTATCATCCATCAAAACATAACTTTACTAAACCCTTTTTTATATTGCTTCCTTTCCAGTATCAAAGAATGGATATACTCTACATCATTACGCCTAAAACATTGTATTACATTCAACTAAACATACTAATTACCTTAACTGCTGACTCTCTCCCATGCTACAGATTTGTAGTTTACTTTCAAACCAAATATATGACTATCACACTTAATATAAATAAGTCATACATAAAAAATTATTCAAAATGTTATTTGATTCATTCATGAAATAGAATAAACCAATTCCAATGCCACTAACAAATTATAATAATGGTTGAATTATTAGACTTACTTCCCCTCAGAGGGTTAAGTATCTGTTTTATTTGGAGATGGTGGTGGTGGAATAAATAACAGTAAAATGATGTGGAGGATGCAATTTGTAAGTTGGATATGAGATGAAATTGGTAAGAAATCTAGAAATGTCAACGAAATATGAGGGATAATAGAATAGGAGAATTTGAGAAAAGCAGTAATAGTCAGGGATGATGATACATGGACAATAGTGGTGAAGAGAGAGGAAAGCAATACCTTACAATTGAGGTTGACTTTCATTTATGACAATCTGTTGGTGTAGCATTTTCAATTTGTTTATTTAGATTAAAACTTAAATAGATTCCTAAAAAATTTATAGAAATAACTTAATAAACATAGCAAGATGTACCTTGTATCGATTCCAATAAATAGTTCATTTTAAGCAATAAAATAGTAAAATAGTCGATTTACAATCAAGTATTTGCTACATAGAAATTGAGGTTTTCACGCATTTTGTATGAATTCATTTTGGCTATTGAACAACAATGTCTACCAAACTTATGTGATATGGCTATTTTTCCCTAAGAAAAATGAGTATCAAGTCAACTCTGTGACGGCCCCACCTCCCCCTAAGGCGAACCAAAGAGTTTAGCGGATCGTCTGTCCAGCTCTCGCCAGGACTCACTACAAATTCTCAATCAAAATACAGATCTCAGATAATTACAATTTAAGATCTCTAAAATAATAATACAAGCATTCATTCTTAAAACCTTATTTGAGGTCCAACAATAAATAATAATTAACTTACAAGAGTAAATCCTCAATAATTTCTATTAAAAACTCCGATAATATCAATTTTCAGGTACAAAAAAACCATTAACTACATAAATTAATATTAAGCCTATACAAAAGTATGAAAATTCTACCAAAGTAACTAAAACCTCGATATACGATCCCCACTTCAAGACCTGTTAAGGAAAACAAACTGAGGTGAGCTAACGCTCAGTGAGGCCAAGGAAAAGAAACATGCAAGCACACGAGCAAAGAATACGGAATGAAGCAAGAAACTTGAATAAAAAGTAATTTCGAAACATTTAGCAAATAGGGAATTTAAACACAATAAAAGGATATCAGAGCTCTCAGGAGCTAATCCATGTCTTGGCCGCTCGATCCACTTTTAGTTGACTCTTCGTCAACCCAAGTAACCATGTCCGTAGTACTCCACTTACTTCCTCCAACCACCATGACACCCTCTCGGATCCGTAACCAAACACGCATTTAAATGGTAATACTTAACAAGTATACCTAGCAAGACCCCAATTCTGGATCAAGCTATAACACTTCTCATGGTTTATCAAGCTTCTCTCGACCAAGCCCTTGCCGGCTCGAGTTACAAGACTAGCCAATGGGTTGGGGGCGTCCCCCCCACTATGGTCGATGAGACAAAGCTCCAATCGACATATTCGGTCATAGCATTGAGACGGTATGAGCGGTACCCCCCACCCCAAAAAGGGCGTGACACATTCTGCCGCTCAATGCTCACGAGAAACACTTTCATTTGCATTCACATGTAACACTTATCACTTAACAAGCAAGAAATTACATGAGAGAGAGGACAAGGGCGATAAAGTACACCCTAACCTCATTAACTAGCAAATACAAGAAACATTTCATTTAAACACTTAACATGTACTTGACACTCACCAATGGTCGAGTGAGAGAGAGAAAGTCAAGAAGTTAAACGAGCTCCTCAGAATCCTTGTAATTACCTGAGACATGTATGATCATGATCATTTAAGTGAACAATCAAGGCCAAGCAAAATTTTCAAGTCACTTTCAAGTTTATTGCAATATGAAGAAACTTTCGGGGTTTATGGGCAGAATTTTTTGAAAAATTGTAACTTGAATTATATAAGTCCAAAATTTACATGGTTGGTACCTTTGGAGACCTTATTAAAAGTTCTAAAACTTTGTAGAAGGTACCAAGATAAAATTCTGGACGAAAACTACCCAGAATTTCGATTAAGACACTGCTACAGTACAAAAGAGAACATAACAGGTTGGTTTTTCAGCCACATTTGAAAATTCACCAAAAATGGTAGAAAACAAATTGGCCTTTGAAATTTATAAAGTTTAAAGTCCTATGTATGAGGTTTTAAATGCCACTGACAGAACTCAAATCCAACTCTCGAGCAAGAAAATATAGCTGCCCAAACAGAGCAGGTCGGAATTTCTGATATTTCTGGAATTCCAGATTTGTAGGGCCATTTTTAGAACACCATTTGAATGACGAATTCTTACTCAAAAATCACCAAATTTGGTACAATAACTCTACTATATATAGGTTATGTGCACACAAAAATTCAACCAAAAAATATCACGGGAAGATAGTTTTATTAATGCCCAAAGTGCACTCAGCAAACTTGATCCAAACCTGTGAAGTTTTGTCCCCTTCATTTATGAGCTTCTAAGTTATCCAAATCACCACCAGTTACCCTAATTTATCAAACCAAGCTAGTATTAATCTTCCTAGGCCTAATGAAGGTCAAGAGTGATGCAAGGTTAGATTAAAACATAGCACTAATTCATCCCAAAAATTCGGACAGCCTACCCCTTCCAAATTCCAGATTTTTGCCCCAACTAAGCCACCAATTCTGCATCAACTCTTGAAGGGATTTGTGTGGAACAAATTCACATCTTAAACTTCAACATTTAAGCATCACATTTAGTCTTCAAGTTTGCAAAAACTCAGCCACAAAACAGAAATAAGACAGCAAGATTTTCGGCCATCACTAAAGCTTCCAAAACAGAATTTTCTCCTACCACCCTTGCTATAACTTTTGTAGGGCTTTTGGTGGGGAAAATTAACAACTTAACACTCAACATTTAAGCATTACAATCAGCCCTTAAGCCTGCAAAATGAAGCTATGAATTTAAAAGAAAAACAGCAAAGTTTCAACTTTAGTTCATCAATCTTCGCATGCTTTTGTTAAACGTTTTCATGCACCAAAATGCTCATTTTTTCAAAGAGTCCAGCCCTCATCTAGACCATCATCTTAGCAGTGAATAATCACAAAATAATAGTGTTAAAACAGGGCAAAATAACCCCAAAAGACAAGTAGTAATTTTGAACATTCAAATTCCAGATTTTTAAACTTTCTTGGAAGAAATTTTAGTTTTTGAGCAATGTTCTTTGAAAAATCATAACTTGAGTTCTATATGTCCAAAAATTACGAATATTATACCGTTGGAAAATATATTCGATGAACTAAAACTCTCAAGAAGGAACTTATACCATATTTAAATTTAAAACCAATCAAAATCCAGCATAAAACTGCTGTCACAGAGAAACTGAAACCTATCAGTCTTGATTTTCAGTTCATTTTGAAAATTCGTCAAAATTCACAGAAATTGAACTAGCCCTTGAAATTTATACTACTAAAAGAAATCAGATTCGAGTTTCAAATACAACAAACAAAACTCGATTCAGACCTTCCTACACCAAGTTACAACAGTTGGAAGTGGGCTGCAAGACCAACCCTGTTTTTCCAGAAATTCCAGTTTTGAAGAACAACTTTGAGACATTATTTGAGTAACGAAATTGTACTATAAAAACACCAAATTTTGCAGGCAACAACCTCAATATGTAAGCTACTTTTACACCAAATTTCAGCTAAAAAACGCATGGAAAGGCTGAGATCAAAGCAACAAAAAAAAAACAGGGCAGCAAGCCTTTCCTTTCTCTTGGTTTTCCTCTTCTTTTCCCTCTTCCATTTCTAGCAATTAAACACCACCTAAACACCTCACACACACACAATAGATCATCAACAGCCCCAAGTTCATACATAATGGGATTTCATAGAGCCCATTTTCAACAATCATCAACAAAATCTAACACAAGGAGCTTCAAGCTCTCTTAACCAAATAAATGAAAGAAATGAGCAAGGGTTTTGGGGTTTTGCCAACTTACCTCTACTCAACAATCAGTTTAGTTTTTGGTGGATGCATTAGCTCACACAACCCTCAATCTTCAAGCTCACAACCGGCTTCTCCCCTTCCTAGCTGGACCAAAGCTTGCCCCAAGAAACTAGCACCAACCTCAAGCTATTGATGGCTTCAATGGTGGCTGGTTTTGTGTTGATTATTGGAGAGGGAATGGAGGGGAAAATGAAGAGAGAGGGGCGGCTGTTTTGGAGTAAAATTGGAGGAGAAAATGAGAAGAGATGAACCGGCCAAGAAGGAAGAAAGGAAGAAAAATGAATGGTGGTGGTTAGTTTGACTTTTGGGGCTTTTGTAGAAAATGGAAGGAATGGGAGGAAATTGGGTGATTTGGCGTAAAGCCATTTTTGTCGCGTCGAGGTAAATTCACACAACGAAATATTACGATCCTGATTTCTCTCATTTATACATCTCGAATATCTATTCTAACATCCGAGACCTATATCTAGTGTCTATCTTAGGCCCGTGTACGAAATTTAAACATTCAGATAGTTTGAATCGAAAACATAGTTTTAAACGTATAGAAATGCATTTTAAAACGTTTCGTGCTGTTACAATTGATAAACGACATTCAAATAATTCAAACTAATTTAATGAAATAAATTTATGGAAATTTGAAAATTTGTAATTTTATAAATTAAATTGAGGCTTAAACAAGGTTTTAAAATAAAAGGGAGTAACGTATGGCGTATTTGCAATTAAAACGATCTAAATTATTTATTCAGGGAAAATAAATAATTAATTAAATAAACAGGTCGAATAAAATAAATTTTCGGGTCCTCACAAACTCATTCAAGAAATATGACCTAAGTACATTGTTCAACTCCTTGCCACTTTGAATAATAAATTTCATCTTCTGACAAGAAGGACAAATTAGACCACAATACTTGTTTTTCTCTTCAAGTGATATTTTCTAGAAATTTTAGACACAGTATGAATAAGAAGAGAATTCAAAATTTTCACATTAAATTAGGTCAAATATGGATTAAAGCTCAGGTCTTCTATGTAATGCAGCTAGAAAAACAAGAAACTTGAGAGTAGAATTAAGAAACTTCACATTCTTCCCAAGTACATTGTCATTCTTCTTTGAGAAATAAAGAAGAAACCAAAAACATGAGAACAAACATAAGTAGAGTTCTGGCATCCCTCACACTCTAGCATTATATTGATCTAAAAAGTTAGAATAATTATGACACAATACAATAAATTAACATTTGCCACATATTTTGATATTAGTCGACACTTGATTTCTATGTCAAGTTCACTACACGGTTGAGTTTATACCAAATGAATTCAAGGTCAAAAGGGGATATATGGCAGTGTACAATTGAACCACTTCAAAATCTTGATGTGTGAAAATCAAGAGAAAAATGACAAATAAACTTCAATAAGAGATAGAAATTATTGATTGAGAGTATCAACTATATTTGGACTTGATTAATAAGAAATATTTCATGTTGATTAGAAAAAATCTTTGATAGCCATATAATCAATTATTTTAGTTTATTTATAATGTCAAGTAAATGTTATAACAATAGAATGAATGAATACAGAGTTTAGAGAGGCGAACTAAAGAGAGAACTTACAGTAAAACAATTAATCTGAACTTTAAAGAATGTCTAAAAAAATAGGCATCAAATAAATTGGAACTTGCAATGTGGACTTCGAGAATTCATCATGTACATACTTAAGTCAAGATTTTGGCGTATCAAAATTTGAGTTCATATAGAAAGAGATATAGAGAGGTAAATAAAGTAATAAAAATTCTAATGATTATGAAATAAATCCCAATGAGGGCGTTGTTTAGACAATAGTATTATAATCAATCATTATTATATAATAAAAGCCCATCATATGTATAATTAATTTGGAGTTTTGTTATTAACATATTAGTCGATCGTTGTCCATAACCCTATAATGTTAAGCTCACATTGATGTACAACTTCTGTATCATCCGTCCTCTTCCCCCTTCCCCCAAGAACAGAAATAGAACCAAAATGAGTAATTGAAAAATGAATCAAATACAAAATTAATTGAGAATGGTACAATTTTTATATACCACTAAAACAATTAAGTACAATCAATCCTATCACCACAAATTAATCGACGTTCAAACTCAAAAATAGACTTAGAAAACTAAAACTCTGACTATCAAAACCCTAACCAATAATTCAATGCTCAGAAGTAGCAAAACCAAGAAACCAAAATTCTAAAGAAAGAATAAGGATAGAATTTAAGATAAGAACAAAACCTACAAAAAATGTTCTGCATAGTGTTTTAAACTCGGACCCGTAAGTGAACCGATCGACTACCCAATTTATAGTTTAAACAGCTCAACCAGTTTGACCAGATAGTTCAATGATTCTTTGTTTTTAAAAAAATTAAAAAAAAAATAATTTTCTTTTACTAAAATGACCCTTGAACACTATTGAGGAATATGCCATTCTTGAAGCATATTCCAAGAGATATTCTATCCACAAACATCTGGATAGCAAAGAGACGTAAAGAAGAAATCATGAGAAAATTATCATCAATAAATTTAAAAATTGGCAAACTTGAATCAGTAGTCTAATTTTATATATCATCCGACAATCAATAGATTTATACCACTGCCAATGAATGGGACACATCAATACACAAAACTTCCAGATAAATAAAAAGTATCCAAAAAATTCTCAAAAATAAGAGCTTTCATTATGAAAATTCTAAAAATTCATCAAATTTCTCAAAATTAGGACTTCTTAAAGAAATTGTAGAAAAATCATCCAAAAAAATGGGAATTTTAAATGAAATTACAAAAAATTAGTTGAAAAATTCTAAAAGTTTAGACTTTCAAATGAATATCAAAAAATTCCCCAACTTTTTAGACAAAGTTTATGGTCTTTTCAGCTCTTCTTTGTTTGGACTACTCAGCATTCTCATGGATTGCAATCTCTTCTCATGTGAATTTGAAGATAATTCCAAAAGTTAGGAGAGATCCACCAAAGCCAACCTTAGGAAATCCTACTCCACCTACTTGATTCGTAGGTCCATTGCGAAGTAGCAATATAGATACATATTAACAGTAAAGAACCAGTAACAAAATTGCTAGCAAAACAAGAAGAAACAACCAAAGCCAAAAAAAAAAAGAAAAAAAAAACTATAAGTTCTCAAATCTGGCAAAAGAAAAGAGGTAATAGAGTTTGCACCAAATTAGACAATCAGAATGGAGAAGTTCTAGATGCATAAGAATGTAGATACGAAAGTAGAAAGGAATTGGTAAATTGTTAGAGGTATCATCAGAGTGGAGAAGGAAAACAATGGAGTGGCAACTTGTTGACGTGCAAAGTGAATATTGACTTTTAGGTAAATGTTGTCTTTGTTAGTGTGATAGTGAAGAAGAAAAAAGCTGGTGGTTCATGGTTTTTCTAGTTCTTAGCAGTTTAGACCAGGTTTTAACCACTTTCCGACTTTTATGTACAACTAGATTGGAGCCATGCCCGGTACCTGATTAAACCGTCTCCATTAAGGAGTTCTAGATACATAAGAATGCAGATATGAATGTAGAAAGGAATTGGTAAATTATTAGATATATCATCAGAGTGGAGGAGGAAAACAATGGAATGGCAACTTGTTGCTGTGCAAAGTGAATATTGACTTTTAGGTAAACGTTGTCTTTGTTAGTGTGATAGTGAAGAAGGAAAAAGCTAGTGGTTCACAATTTTTCTGGTTCTTAGCAGTTTAGACTAGATTTTGACTACCTTCTGGCTTTTATATACAACTAGACTGAAGCCATGCCCGGTTCCTGATTAAACTGGTCAAACCTACTAGTCCAGTCTGGATTTAAAAACACTAGTTGAGCATGTAAGCGAGGGATGAAGCAGTAGAGTTTGGAGCAAACATGGTTTGCTTTGCCAAGTTATGAGTAACTTTACCTGTAAGTGTGATTACCATCATAATCACACTTGCTGAATTTGTACCCCAAGTATGTGTTAAACTGAAGGATCAGAGGTGAATAATTGAAAAAAATAGAAGTGGGTGAGTGGTGATGATAAAACGTGAAAAGAGGGATGAGAAAGGGGAGAAGAGGTCATAGAGCTTTCAAGCGGCGGAAAGGAGAAGCACTTTGTATGCTGTCAAGAAAGTAAACCATCGCTCCAAATGAATGGTGTAGATTAAAGTAATACATAATTCACTCCAAAAGAAAAGCCACCACAGTTGCTCAAAATTACCCAATAACTGGTTCATTTTGTAGCAATCCAACTGCCACTTTTAGTATAGTGATGATTAGTTTTTATGGCCTCATGTATTGTGCAAGGAAACCCCGAAATTTTTTTCTTGAGGATGCTTCATAACTGGCCAAATACAATACAAAGATATTTGTTCATAACTATTCGATATCAAACAATTAATAAATTACAAATCTCATGCTTCAACAACATATACCAATAAATAAAATATAGACCCTATATCAAGAAAAGAAAAATATAAACAACTTTAAATTACATGGTATGAATTCATCCATATATAATTTGTAGTAGAAACCAACTAAGCCATATTGATCAAATTATGTAGAGATGAATTGAACTGATAATATAGTTTGAATAGCCTACGAATCAGGATTGCTTTCAAACTTTGATTTATCTCAAGTTAGAAATACATGTGATCACCATCTTTGTTAGAAAAATGGTAATAGTTATCCACCGCTAATAAAAGTAACAAAAAAAAGTAAGAGTTTTATGTACAAAATTTGTACAAAGGGGATTAGGGTCATTTTTTCCCTTTCTTAACTTCTTCAAGATCCAAACTAAATGCGGCTATAGTTACAAGTTTTGGTTTAACAAAAACTTTATTTTTAGTTGGCTTTAGTTTTGCTCTAATTGCTAGACTTCATTTGCAATAGCTCATCCTTACATATTGATTGCATGCATATTTTCAAATGAGGTACAAATTATTGAATTGAAATTAAAAATAAATTAAAAATATAGAAATCAACACCATAACAATTACTTGGACAATACTTCCTAAATGGTAAACGAATGTTCATGGTCGAGGGAGATAATTAGCAACCTAATTAAGCTGGACCTTAAGTGGCATATAATAATTTAGCCAGTTAAGCATGAATGTTTGTGGTTATGAGAGATATTTCTTGACACTTATGTTGCTACATATGAATTGGCAACCCAATTCAGTTTTTGACTCATTTGAGTTCAATAATTTTCACCATCTCTAAATTATTTTTTTAAATTTTCAACTAGTTTTATAGCTAGAATTGTAGTGTGACTAATTACTTTGTAAGGAATTGTCATTTTCAATTTTATGTTTAAGCAATTTGGTTGCATAAAAATTCAAACCCATTGGTTACATTGCGTTAGTCCCCCATTATCTTTCAATTTATGATTTCTTCTTTTTTTTCTTACTATAAAGGAAACCTTTTGCATGGTAGGTTTCTAGTTTTCATTGCCTCATTTCCCATAACTGCTAGCTGTATTGACTATGTGCCATATTAGAGAACTTTATAGAGGCCTGAGTACACCATAGATGAATCCTTATTTTTATGTAGAAAAAACTTGCATAATTGTAATTTTGAAAATGGTAGAAACTCAATATCAACCTTTCTTCCAATAAGCGTTATTATTAATGATATACATACTAGATGTCTCGCCCTTCTTCACCTCATGTATAACAAATTTTCTAATAGAACAAAATCATAACTTTTTCTTGAAATATTTCTCTTTACAAGAGCTTCCTGCTTTTACTCCTTATCCCAACCTCATATCGTTGGGTCTCACAAGGAGCAAGATGCTACTGATGATCTTTTATTACTAAAATATTGAAGTCAATGCCAAACAACAAAATTTTTGAAGACACTTATATTGGTAAACATTGTACTTTAGGTGGTGGAATCAATTTTTGTAGATCCAAATTTTCCCGCCAATGAAAGAGGTATCTGAACTGACCGCTATTATGCAGAACTTGACAACAAGGTTCAAGAGCATACAGTTGTGGATAGTAGAAGCATGGTTATCAAAGAAGTTTTCCTCTCACTACAGAACAAGACCTTCAAAGACAAATGCATCCTCGTGAACATTGTGCTTCCAGTTCTGGACTCAATTATTATCATCGGCAGTGAGAAAATTATAGCTGAGTAAGAAATGGAGAATACTAACACAAAGCTTGGTCACTATTTGTGAATGTAGGAGAATGGTGAATCTCAATTGATAAAGAAGCAGTCATAAATCTTCCAACCTACAATATTGCTGAAATATTAAAGTCCATGTCGGATGGCAAAATTTTGGAAGAGAAACCTATTGTGGTGAGTATTTGTTTTAGATAGTGAGTCAGCAAATTGAACTGCTCCTAGTGGGGAGATAGGTACTAGAATTAATCATTATCAGGCAGAAAGTTGACAACATCACCCCAAAGAATACAGTTATGGATAGAGGAAGCATGATTACTCAAGAAATTTCTCTTTTACTAAAAATCTGCATTAGCATTCTGCTTCTATTTTTAGATCAACTGTTATTGTTAGCGGTGATGAAATTGTCGTTGAGTAAGAAATGAAGAATACTGATATTGATGTGGAAGTTTGGTTACCACTTTAAAACGTAGCAAATGTTAGACATAAAAAGTAGGATCTTTAGTTTAGACTTATAAGTCATAAGCAGTAATTTGAGATATATATTATGATCATTGTAATTTGACAATCAATTAATTCTTAGTCTATTGACAACATATTTTGAACATTCATCATATTTGTATCTACAAGATTGAAGCTATCTGACCTTTCTTTACGTAACTCTCTCCTTTATTTTGTCTTAGTGATGGGTAAAAACAATGTATATCAAAATGGTAAGAGGAACCAGGAGCTCTTCCTATATATAGAATTTATAACCTTTCCCATCATAAAATAAAATAGACTCTAATAAATGTTTGATAAATAATAATTAATATGTTAAGTCAATCAAATAGATTTTTAATAAATATCAGCTAAATTATCAGAACAATCATCAAATAACACGTCCATATACAAGGAATATGGACTGTTATTTCCTCTAATTATCCATTCTCATTAGGATCCTGTAATTACTAATATAAATCCATTTATATAGTTATCTATTCTTTAATTAATGGAAGATTATCTTAATAATATTATATGTGGTCATGTAGACCACATAATATTCTAGCATTCTCTAACTTTGACAAATGTCCATATAAATTATAATAGTACAGGATCATTAAATAGAGTATGTGGCCACAATAAACTATGTTGATCCTAAGTCATTATTAGGGTGAATCGTGGTGGTTATATATCAATTTTAATGAATATATTTCCTTTCATGTGTCACAATTTCATTAATTTAATGTAGATAAATCTAATGAGGAAAAAATAGACAATAACTTTTATATCCATTTAACGATCCGAACATTAATGATATGTATATTTCTCATCAAGATGTGCATAATCAAAAGGAATTAATATTTTATACTTATAGTCCAAACATTCATAATAGTGAAAAATTATCGAACAAAAATATGTTCGCAAACTTTTTGTTACCAATAATTGTGAGGGCCCCAAAATTTTTTATTTTAAATATTGTTAATATTTTTTATTTTAAATATTGTTAATACTATCATTAATTTGTTTGATTATTTTAATGTCGTACTCAAACATATTTTTTAGAAAAATTTAAATGGAAATTCAATTTTATTTTGGGTGACCCAATTTTATTTCAAACTAATTTTCTCGTAGATTTGCAATATTCCGTTTACCTTTTCAAAATTCGCCCTTTTTGTATCAATTAAAGAAAAAAAATGAGAAAATGCATTTTTTAGGTAATAATTCGGGCAGTGAGTGAAGTAGCTATAGAATGTAAGGATGATCACTCGTAGGTTAAGAATACAAACAGGGGACTAGAAGTGAAGTATTAAAGGTGAGATTTAGTAGGGTTTTGAAATCCTAAAACCTAGTTGGACAAATTTCCTGAAAGTTACAATTTTAACCTGCGATTGTTTATCCATTTAATTTCCTCCAATTCACTTCAAATACCCTTCCTTTCCTCCTTAAATCAGCTGAGGACCCCTTTTATTTTCTAGCCAAATTAATCACTTCATTCCCCTCCAAATTAAGCTTTAAGACAAGAAATTTCAAATGAGACAACATTCCTTAAATTGGGGCTTTAGTCTTGTCATTACTTTATGTCATTTACACCCAAAGGTTTTCCCTTCTTTCTCTTCCATTTCAGCCGGTTCTCATCCTCTCCTTCCTTAGCAAAAATAGCTTTTCATTTCCTCTCCAAGCTCCTCCATCTTCCTCTCAAAGAAAGCCTTCCATTTCCTTGTAAAACCCTTGCTTAGAAGACTTGAAACCTTGGAGAACTTGAAGGGGAGGGCTGGCCGAATCTTAGTGGTGGAAAGGGGAGTTTTGGGTGGTGGATTTTGGACTTCCTAACCTTGCTCAAGCAACTAGAGGAGGAGGTAATCCTCCTACACCTAAAATGATGAGCTTTAAGTTTAAATTCTTGAAGTTTAGTTGTTAAGTTTCATTGTTATTAAGCATTTGTTGATTATGGTTGTTGAGTGGGCTCTTGGAATCCCACAAGTATGTGAATTTGTTTCTTAGCATGAAAATGGTGAAATGTGTGTGTGTGGATGTTGGAATTTGTGGTTGGAATTTGGGGAAGAAACCTCACGGGAAAAACCGGATGGAGAGGAGGAATGGGGGATGAAAATTTGCTGTTTTTCCTTAATGTTGTGGCTGATTTTGGTGAGTTTAAGGGCTGATTCTAGTGCTTAAATGATGAACTTTAAGTTGTTAATTTTCTCTGCAAAAGCCCCTCAAAAGTTTTAGTAAGAATGGCAAAAGAAAATGTTGCTTTGGGAGCTTAAGTGTTGGCTGAAAATCCTGCTACGATTCCCCTGTTTTGTGGCTGCATTTTTGGCAAGCTTGAAGGCTAAATGTGAGGCTTAAATGTTGAGGGTTAGGTTGTTAATTTGTCCCACACAAATCCCTTCAAAAGTTGTGCAAAAAATTGAATGCTTAGTTGGGCCAAAAATCTGGAATTTGGAAGAGGATGCTGTCCGAATTTTGGGGCTGATTTAATGCTAGGAATTGATCTAAACTTATATCAATTTTGACCATTATTAAGTTAAGAAAGGTTAATACTACCTTGGTTTCGAAAATGGGGTCATTTGATGGTAGTTTAGATATGTTAGAAGTGATGAGAAGAAGAGGATCAAAACTTCACTGGTTTAAGGCAACTCACTGAGTGAACTTTGGGGGATTAGAAAACTGACTTCCCATTGGAATTTTTGGTTTAATTTTGGTATGAACTTAGCCTATATATGGTAGAATTGGTGTACCAAATTTGGTAATTTTTGGGTAAGAAACAGTCACTCAAATGAGGCCTTGAATCATGCCCTGTAAATTTGGAAATCAGAAAACTCAGAATTTTGAACCAGCCTAGTTTGAACTGCTATAATTTCTTGCTCGAGTGTCGGATTCAAGTACTGTTGGTGGCGTTTGAAACTTAATACATAGAAATTTAAACTGTATAAATTTTAGAGGCCAATTAATTTTTTAAAAGTTTTGGTGAATTTTCAAAGTTGGCTGGAAAACCAACCTGTTATGTTCTGTTTTATACTGTAGCTGTTTCTTAATCGAAATTTTGGACAGTTTTTGTCCAGAATTTTATCTTGGTACCTTCTACAAAGTTTTAGAATTTTAAATGAGGTTTCCAAAGGTATCAAGCTTGTGAAATTTGGACTTATATAACTCAAGTTACGATTTTTCAAATATTTCTGCTCAAGTAGGAAGTTATTGAACTTGATTTTCTTGAACGAGATTTGATTGATAAACTAGAAACTTATTTTCATTGCTTTTTAAATATTTTAAGAGGTGGTGCTGAATTGCTAAGTGATCCAAACTTGAACTCCGAGACCTACTTTGTCGGTGAGTTTTCAATGCATGTTACTCGTTTTAATTGAATGCCCTTACGTGATTGTGTGAAATACTTGAGTTTGAAAGTTTTATACCACTCACTTATGGAGGGTATACTTTATTGCCCCCTTTTAAGTAGAGTAGGTGATTTAGTTATTTTGCATGACTATATACACACTAGTGGGGGAAAGTGTGTATAAAAGTGTTTATAAACTACTCTTGGCCGCGTCCCTTGAGTAGTAAGTGTTTAAGTGTTTGGATTGCGGGCCCGGTAAAGGGGGTTGTTTGGTGGAAGGATTTGGTTGTAAAGAGTCGTCTACATGGACTGGAAAGTCGACGAAGTGTCAACTACGTGATTTGAATGTGCAAAGTGGACCTGATCTTCTGAGAGTTCCTGTATCCTACTTGTGTGTTTTGTGGTTAATTTACTTGTTTTAACTTATGTTATTTATTTCACTTTATGCCTGTGCATGACCTTTTGGAAATTCATGAGCTTTTAGCTCACCCCCGTTCCTATTTGTTTTTCTTTAACAGGTGACGAGAATCCAGAGACCTAGTTAGGTCTAGCACTATATTTTGGTCTTTTGTCCCGAGTATAGAGAAACGAATTGTATATTCTTTTGGTTTTGTATATTTTTTTTAACTCATAGGAATGTATTAGATTATGGATCGAGACTTTAAGTGATTTTGAGTTAACGATTGTATTCTAAGCTTAAATGTCGAATTTTCATCTGCTTCCGGAAGAAATCGAAGAATTTCTTGGGATGGTTCCCTTTCTCTCTCTTGATGTGGACTTTAGAATTATTCTTTAGAGTTAGTATTTTCGAATGCTCGAATCCTGGCGAGAGTCAGACAGGCAACCCGCCAACCCTATGGTTAGTCTTAGGGGAAAGTGGGGCTGTCACAATAATTCATTAATGGATATGCGTAAAGGACACCTTAAACTTGATATGCTCTTATAGAACAATAGAGTATGTAATTCACTTTGTTGTGCTTAAGTCCATTTGAGTACTTATTGTTTTACGTAAGAACAAAGTAGTGAAAAGTCCCAACAAAACATAATAGATTTAATAATTCACACATTGTTAGAAAAATAATAGCAACTTTAAAATAAACTAATTAGTTTCTTATGAGCTATATGATCGCTAAAACAACTTAGCAGGCATCTTTAAATTGTAACATAAATGATCATAACTCTAATTAGAAATACTTAATAGTTCAATTATTTTATTACAATATCCTAACTTTTATACTTTATGTTGATTTACTTGATTCAACTCTCACTTTTCTTTGCATAATTTAATAAAAGTGTCAAATTTAAGCAACTAATTTTCTTATATGGCAAATAACACAAAATCAACAAAATTTAGCCAAACAATCAAAACCTTCTTCCAATATCATAGTATTCATATAATTTTTAATTATTTCAATGTTTAATAAGTAACATTTCACCATTTAAATTCTCAAAACTCTTTAGTGAAGGCTACAAAATAGTTAAAGAACATTTGTTTCCTATATCTATTAAAACCAAATATATGAAAGGTATTACACATATTCTTCACGTAGTAGTTATATATGAGAATTGCTTATTATTGAAAATTTACAAAAAATTATTATCTACAAATAAATGTTATTCCCACTAATCTTGATATATAAAAATTCATTAAAGTCGTGGTTCTTAAAATAGTATGAAGAAATATACTAGCAAAATTATGCAACTAGTGGGATATCAGTTTGGTCTAGGTATAAAAATTCTCCATCACTTGCAATCAATAGGCATGCTCTTGTTTAAACAAATATAAGATAGACACACACATACACACACACACACACATACTTACATACATACGTACATACCTATATATACATATATATATATATATATATATATATATATATATGTATTACATCTAAATAATACTAATTTAATGTAACTTCAAATGTAACAAATTATAAGTGCCAGAACTAATATTAGTAAAAACTCTCTTTAACATTCGAAGAGATTTATTATATTAATAGCCTTTTTAAGTTGACTAAACCAACAACAAGTATGCCATTATATCATTCCATACTTCCAACATGTCCTAATGATCATGATGGACTACACATTATAGGCGGTGTAAAATAATACTAGTGAGCTTTACCATACCTTAATTGACAACAAATTCAACATCTTCTGTTGTAACACCACACTTAAATGTGATTTTTTCCTCCTCACATAAATTGTAAAAATAACTATATTATCATTAAGTCTAAAATCACATATAAACTTTTGAATTTATAAAAACATAAACATCTGAAACTTTATTGGTATTGAAAATTTCCTAACTCCTAGTATTTTCATAAAAAATTTACTAGTCGATTAATAATAGAATATTCTTTATGTGATTCCTCTCAACTGGAGCTATGTTGAGACAATTGCTCAAAATTTAATTTATTTTAAAATGCAATTAATCTCCATGATATAAAGGTAACATGAATGATTCACTTTATCCTTCAACCCATTATTTGAGTCAAATTACTTATTCTATTTTTTCCTCAAAGATTAATTATTTCTGATAGCAAAAGCTTTTGCAATATGTGATAATATAATCTATAAAAATAATCATTTTTTTATGCATTCAGTTTCCTTCTGTGATAATATATCCCCATATAAGTTGAAATATCTATCCAATCCATGACATAGATGGAATTTTAGATAATAATGGATAGACACAATAAAAACGTACACAATAACATTAATTTTGAATGGTTGTAGAAAATAAGATAAATAAATATCTTAAACCACTTCAACTTAGTAGAGAATAATTTACAAAATCTCATATTATGACTATTAATAGAGAAAATATTTTTTTGTCATCTTCAACTAGTCTACTTTCTATAATGTATAGAGAACTTCTTCACAAGTCTCTATAAAAATTCTCTAAAATCAACCACAAAAAATTAGACTTGCAAAAAGTTTCATAAATATGACAAGCTCCCAAAACTTTGAAAAGTGTTCATTTGGAAAATTATAAGGAAAATAATTGGTGTAAAAAAAGATTAATTGATGAAATCAAGATTATTGAAGAATGTATTTGGACACAAAATATGGCTTGAGAGATGTATTAGAATCATGAATCGTTTTAGATTTATAAAAATCTAGACATAATAGAGTATTAGATTTAGAAAATATTTAGACTTGTGATGAAAACACATAAAAAATTTAATAATTTTTTTGAATTTTTCAATCAAATAATTTATCTTTCACATTGAAAAGTCAATTGGAGGGTCCAAAAAACTAACAAAATCATTTCTTTTAATAGTGAGGTTGATCTAGACCTAATTATTTATTTATTTTTTCATATCCCCCACGTGAGCAATAAACTATACTTAAATGGTGAACTAACGAGTGCATATAGAGTTTAATCAACTTCAAGAGTTTAGCTCTACAAAGAATAGCTACAGAATTACATTTATACTTGGCTTGACTAGTTGTCCCCATCCATACGTGTACTCCTTTCCATACTTCACCCCTCAAGTTTTTCAAAAATCTAAATCTTTATTTAAGCAATTTGCTGAAATATTCAAAAGTTTTTATGGTAGCATTAATATTTGTGTTCTCAGAATTTGGTTCATTAACTAAATAATTGTTTTCTTTTGCTGCCCTATGTGGTTTAATAGAAATAAATTCATTTTTGAACTTTCAAAGGCCTGTTCTTAACCTCACATAGGTATAAATTCACATATGGAGTTTGATTCACTTGGATTTAGTCCTTGTCAGCTAGGAAAAACTACCATCTAATTGACAACCTGTGCTTGAGAGGATGTGGAGAACTTAACTGAGGCCATGATGGTTCATGGATTAAAGGAATTGTTGAAAATTGGGGGCCAAACAACCAATCTAGTAGCTAAGTGTTAGAGGCTTATTGATGGCCTTGAGCTAGCTAACCTCTTAGCATCTCACATCTAAAGGTGGAAACCATTTGTGATCATTCTAGCATTACTGAATGATTAAGTTGAGGGCTCTTAGAGATCTCACTCCTTTGAGGTTTAAGATTCAAGTCCTAAATCCAACAGTTGGACATGGAAAAAAGATTGTCATGACCTAGCTCCAATTCTAAATGGTTGTAGGGCTTAGCAACTGGATTTCTAGCAAGTAGAAGTCAAGTAGAAGCAAATAGAGGGGATAAGCAAGCAAGGTGGTGTGGAAGACATTTGGCCCATTGTTTTTCATTTGATCATTGTCCTAGATCAAGGAGGTTGTCAATCACATTTGTCCAGAAAAGTTCATGGCCTTAATTTACTAATTAGGTAAAATTTAGTAAATATAAGGACCAAATAATGCAATGTAATTCTAAATAATTGCCATGGACAGATCCACTTGAAATGTAGTAGAATATAATATCTCTGCACTAAAAAGTTTCCAAGGAGTTGCTATTAAGTTATAAAATATTGATGGACTCTTATGTCATTCAGAAATAGCTGCATTAACAATTGTTTCTCTCCCTCTAGAAGATCAGATTTTATTTTGTGTGATGAGTTAATAGGGACTCAACTTCCTTAGAATAGTTGTAATGCATCAAATCATTTTGTTTATTCTTAGCCTTTTATAAACTAAAGAAAACCAAAATCATATTGAGGGGGCAGTTAGGTGTTCTTGGTTATAGGTATCACATTTGACACCCGTTCTATTTCTTCTATATTTTTGTATGCCAAGCTCTTCAGGGTTTTGGGATTTTATATTTGATGAGGTATGCTAATTTGTTTCTACTTGCTGTGACATTACTCCCCTAGAACCCTAGGGCAGTCAGCCTGGGACTCACAGATCCTCATTCATATTATAGCTCTCAAACAATTACAATGCAAGATCTTCAAATAATAATTACATTTCCATCTATTCCAAATACACCAAAAGTCCATCTGTCCAAGATTACAAATAGTACAAGAGATATTCCTGCCAGTCATACTAAGAAAGATCACTTCCTGCTTTCCTTCATCTCGAGCCCTGGGGGGGGAAAACAATAAAATATTTTTGGGGTGAGCTAAAGCACAGTGAGGTTCCGAGAAAACAAATATTTTAGAATTTCACTATTTTATCAGAGTACAAAAACATTGGAACATTCAAATCTTTGAAATCACGGGGAGAGTATTTTTCACTAGAAATTTGCAAGACGAAAACAATTCACAAAATAATTCACTTCATCACACAAGCTCTTTGACAAATAATCAAGCACACACACAGTACACTTTTCAACTAGGAGATAACAATACTCGGGCCGCTTCGAGATCGGTCACGAGGAGACTTGCTCATTGTCTCAACTAGGTGATCGATTAATAAACATTAAATCAATTATAAAGGATACAGCTCACTTGGAGCTATTTCACTGGTCCACTTCACCTTTAACTCCGAGCAATCCCAGTTCATCGGCCATTGCCTTATCCCTCCAAAGGTAATACTCGAGTATACCATACCGTGCCCTAAGTACCAACCTACCCGACCGAGTCCGCTTAATAGGCCGATGGCGAAGGGAAAGGCCTTATTCAGCCAATGTGGTAAAGTACACATGGCCTACATCATGCCAAGTAATATAAAATGATGGAAAGTAAGCAGTTGACTAATACCAGTTAGGTCGAGTGCGATAAGGTACACACTCGCCTAGAAACAAGTATTTCACACTTATAAAATCAAGTAACATCAAGTATTCACGTAGGCATGTAATTCACACAACATACAAGGAACACTCACAAACTCATTTCTTTGCAAATATAAGTCGAGTAAATCATTTCACAAGTCATTTTCACATAATAGTAAAATAATTAACTTAAAACGGGTTTGAACATTCATAAACTTTTCATAAATGGTTTCACTTGTAAAAGCGTTTTACTTGGAAATAGTGGTAAATCACTTCCTTATAATTACTAGCAAATCATTTCATCAAAACATTCATTTGTAAACAATAATAAGATTTTCCATTTTAAAAGAGGTTGGGACACTCACCAACGTGCCTTGGTCACCCTCGATCACCTTGAGTCCCACATTACAACCAATGTATATAACCATCAACTCAAACCAAAACAACACTTAAAATCACTCAAAATAGCAAAGAGAGCACATGCAGGGGCGCTCGAACCAAAACGGACGACACTAGATTCACAATGGAAAACACACACTACAAGGTGTGAAAGGCAGATTTGACACCTCTTGCCATTTTGATCATAACTCATGGTACGAGTGTCGGATTGAAGTGCACGAGGTGCCGTTTCGAAGCTAAGAGAACAAGATATAACTTTAATGAAGACCATTTTTACCCAGATTCACTCTTTCTAGGTCAAAAGTGCGGAAACATGTTCAGGAATTTCAGTATCAGGATTTCCAACAGGTTTGATTCAAACGATCATAACTCAACGCTCACAAATCCAAATCAAGAAATTCCAAAGCCGTTAGAAAGCTAACATACAGGGCTACAATTATTAAGAGGACATCAGAAGCAAAAACATTCATCTTCCTGGTCAAAATGACCCATTACAGTAGCAAAAAACCATTTCTGCCAGAAACAGGGCATCAGGGGTATTTTAGTCATTTCACATGCTACAGTACTCCGATTCACCTGAAAATTTACAGGTAGAATCCTCACTCAATTTTCCACAACTTTCATGCTTTAAGCTAAGGCTAATTCAGCCTGCATCATATTCGAATATTCAAGCCAAATTCGGACAGAAAATCGAAACAAAATTAAAACTTGGAGTTCATCCAAACCAACCAATTTCCAACCATCCAATTCAGTTCCTAGCAAACTAAATTCAACTTCCAATCATCAATTCCCAACATCAAGCATTGCAACTAGTGAAACCCTAACCCTAGCTCTTGGTCAAAGTTCAAGACAAGCAAAACAATAAAACCAATCCATGGAATCACCGTAGAAGCTAAGAATGATCATGAAGCAAGCTAAAACAACAACAAAATCCAACAACTTCATCAACTTAGATCAAATTCCAACAACTTAGAGAAAATGGCAGCTTTGATACCTTCAAGAAGATGAACTTAGGATGAAAACTCATGCTTCCAACTCCAAGGATAAAGATTGACGGTTGCCAAGGGGTTGAATCTCCAACTTTCCTTTCTTTTTCCTCTCTTTTCTTTCCTTTCTTCCTTCCCTTTGCTCACGGTTTTTCCTCCCTTTTTTTCCCTTGCTTGGCCGGCCCTTCTTGTTCTAGAAATAGCTAAAGGATGACAACATTTAGATATTTAGGTCTTGGTCAAAATTGGTCAAAAGTGTCATGCTCAATTAAACCTACTAACTTAGGTTAATTCCACTCTTGCCCACATGATTTCTTTTCCTATCAAACTAGTCCATAGGTGCTCAATTTAACCTAGCCCATCAAAGCTTAATCACACTTGCTTAGGCTACTAATCACCTAGGAATCGTAATCAACTCCCGTGAGCATGCAAGTTCACACCGAAAATTCTTGAAATAACAAACGTTTGATTTGTACATATAATTAGGGTTTCGAGAAAATATAGTAGGGTTGGTACATTTAGGGTTTAGTGTGCAAACAAGTTAGGGTTTTGTCAAAATTTAGGGTTTTCAAAGCAAACTAGAGTTTAAATTCAAATTAGGGTTTTTAGACTTGTAAAACAAAATAGTTAAAACAAAACACTTTAAGAAGTAAAACAACCATATAAACACCTTGGCAAACAATAATTACTATAATTAACATTATTTAATATTTTCAAAAACTTGGGAAAAAATCGGGGCCTCACAATCTCTCCCCCTTAAGAGAATGTCGTCCTCGACATTCTAAAATTTGCTCATATCCAAGAACAACTTCAATTAAACGCAAATACTTCAAGAATCACCCTGCATTAGGGTTTCTAGTCAAAGTCTCAAGTTCCAAATTCGAATCCAGAAAATAAGTACAATGTGGGAACTTAACGTCAAATAGGAACCAAGTCAATTCACACGAGGACTGGCCATCTCCTGGTGCAAATCAACTCAATCCCCTTTATTCCTCATCGAATATTCACAAAAGTCTCACTTAAATAATCATATCCAGTCTCTTACACATACATATGAAGATGAAAACCCTAAAGAACACCTCAATTTCCATGATTTACCTTAGTCAGATTCACTCCCACAGATATCGACTAATACCATTGTTCAAGAGCTCACATATCACTTTTCAAATCAATTCCACACATTTCTCTTTTTTCACTACATTAGAAGAAGCCCTAACACTCCATATGTCACTTAACATCCAATTAGTCCCACGGTCCGGCATCTTAAACTTTAAGCCTAGGATACACTACAGAGATCTGAAACCTAAAGCTCTGATACCACTTGTGACACTTCTCTAGGGAACCCCTAGGTATCGGTGCCGCCAGCCTCAGGGACTTCAGGATCCTCATTCATATTATAGCTCTCAAACAATTACAATGCAAGATCTTCAAATAATAATTACATTTCCATCTATTCCAAATACACCAAAAGTCCATCTGTCCAAGATTACAAATAGTACAAGAGATATTCCTGCCAGTCATACTAAGAAAGATCACTTCCTGCTTTCCTTCATCTCGAGCCCTGGGGGGGGGGGAAACAATAAACGGGGTCAGGACCTCCAGAAAATTTAGGTGGAGAAAACTTTTGAAATCTTTCTAAAGCCCTATCTTTCCCCAACTCCTAGTTTCTAGGTTGATTTATCTGTTCTGCCTCTTGGCCCTGTTGGGACACTAAACATTCTAGTAAATCAGTCATCTGATTTATAACTAAGGGTACTTGAGTTCCTTCCCTATCCTGGGGTTCAGTACTTTGGTTGACTGTAGATTCTCTATCATCCCCTTGAGCTTGAGGTTGCCTATGTGGACGTCTTGGTGCCCTCAGTACTTATTTTTCACAACTAGCATATGTACAAATGGAATAAAATCAAACACAAAACATAAAATTAACATTAAATAATATTACACCCTAACTTAATTATTTTACAAACCAATATAAGTATAAAGTTAACCAAGATACATCACCAACCATAGTTAAACACAATATACACACTGATTTCAAATTCATAACACAAGAAGTTCAAGCAAAGCAATAACAAAATACATCATTCATCAAACATACGAATATTCAAAATGAGGGTCACAAGACTAGTTCATAGTGGATCCGATCTCTTCACTAGCATCGGTTTTATTTCCCACACCCGAGACACCATTCCCATGATCCTCCTTGGTCAAATTTGTCTCTACTACATCCTCCACTAAAAGCCCACACTCAGCCAAGATTGTGACGACCCCACCTTCCCCTAAGGCGGACCAAAGAGGTCAGCGGACTGCCTGCCCAACTCTCGCCAGGACTCACTCACTCACTTATTCAATATAACTTATCAAACTAAAACCCTGGATACAATACAGAAGGGTACAATGTCTTGTGAATACATAACATCCAGATTACAATCCCATAGAACCTAGATCATCCATCCTTACAATCAAGTTCCATTATACAAAAGTCCACAACATACACGATTCAAGATTCTCCAAAATAAATAACAAAACACAAGTAAAACCCAAATCTCAAGGGTTGGCACCACCACTCGGTTGCTCATTTCCTGCTAAGGAAAACAAATGGAAAGGGTGAGCTAAAAGCCCGTGAGTTCCCAGAAGCATGCAAGTCAGTTAAAACACAAACAATTTCACTTCACAAGTACACTTGGAATTTAAACAGATAGAAAAGAAATTAACAATACAATGTTGGATACGGGGGCCCTCAGGGGCCAAGTTCCACGAAACTTGTCCACGAACCACGTAGTTGACACTCCGTCAACTGTCACTATTACCATGTAGAACTCCTCTCACTCCTTACTCCACCAAAACCCCCACCAGGCCCGCACTCCAAGCACTTATCACTTCACTTTGATAGTGTACATTGCAATGTCACTTTTCGAGACAAGACTGAGTACACTTCACTTCACTTTAAAACACTTCACTTTATTTGAGTACTCTCATTGGGACAAGTACATACGCCAAGTCCAGTACATTTTCATTTCACTTCACTTGTAAATGTATCACTGGTTTGATGCTCTTTTTGGAGACAGGTTCAAGAACCAAGTCTCGAGCATATAGCACTGGTCTGAGTCACTGGGCTTTGTGACATTTTAAGTTAACCCTATGGCTCAGCTCTTTCTTCTCGACATGGGCCTAGCCCCCGGCTCGAGTCGAAGAGTTCGCCGATAGGTCTCAGGAATCACCTGACCTTTTCAAACACATACATTCACTATATAATACTGTAAAGCACTTTTACAATCACTCACTTCAATACACTTTCATAATCACTTTTACTCAAATGGAGTAGGTGCGATAAAGTACACACCATCCCCATCAGAGGGTTCAAAACTCATTTTCACATAACATTCACTTCATTGCATTCATATACCATCATTTGCACGTAAAAACAAAACAAGCATGGAAACTCACCGAAGTAGGGTTCAGCTTCCACGTAAGGGTCAAAGTCACTGCCTTGCACACTCCCGAAAATAATTTAAAACAATCCATGAGATTCACTTCATTTTTCAGTCACTAACACAATTCACTTTCACTTTTTAGTTTCAAACAACATTTTTCCAAAATTCCCTCGAGGAAAAGCTCTCATTTCACATGGTACAATGTTCCAAATAGATCCTCTTTGAAAAGTCACTTTTTCATTTCAAAAGAGCATCCCACCGATATACTCATTGGCACTACAAGCACGTTCTTTTTCACAAAACATTTAAGTGAGGTCTCACACTTCAAAATCACTTTTTACCCTTTAAATTTCAAACATTCCCTCACACACACATACACTCACAATTTGAACAATATACATGTTTTTCTTAAAAGAAACTCTTCAAGAACATTCACAACACTTCAAAATCAAACATTAAAATCACCAAGTGTGGGTTTGGCCATAACATACATTTTCCTTCAATTTTTCAACAACTAAAAACCCTAATTTCTAACCATATCAATACAAGTTCACAAATAACAGTCAAATCCGAATCAGGTCCTCAAGTCCGCTACCTAGAGGCCACCTCATGTCCGCTACCTAGGTTGGGATTTCAAGAGGCCAACTTCATCTTTTCCAGATGAGATCATTCTTTATCAATATTAACCACAGATCTATACTTTTTAACACTAATAAAGCTAGATCTACAAGTTTCAAAGCTTATACCTCCGGATCTATCAAGATCCAACAAGATCCGGCAAGATCTAACGAGATCTCCCGAGCTCTTCTTCAAAAAGGTTGTTTCCAAGCTTGATGGCTTCCAAGAACTTCGATCCTAACCCAAGATCTTCGAGTCGCGACGACGATTTCCAACCCCAACCTCGATCTCAAGCTTAAAATCACCACCCAACTTTTTCTTTTCTCTCTTTTTCCTTCAAAATTTTCGGACCACACTCTCTCTCCTCTCTCTTTGGTTCGGCTACCATGGAAGGAAAGAAATCAAGCCCACAACCCATCTATCAAGTTTCATATGTTCAAGTTGCTTGGAGAAGAAAGAAAATGGAATATCAAACCTCAAACTTACCTCTCTTCTCCTCCAAGAAATCGGACCAGCCTTCACTTCCTTCTCTCTCCTTTGGCTGCACTAAGTGAAGAAGATGATGGTGGTTGATGAGTTTTGAAGCTCCAAGAAGAATGGATGAAAAACTATGGAGTAAACAAGCTCAATCTCTCTCTTTCTCTCCCTTCTCTCTCTCGGCAGTCTCTCTCTCTAGCTCCCCAAGGTTTCAGCTGAAAATGAAGTATAAAGGTGCAAGAAGTCAAGGCTTTTATGGCCCAAAAAGTGTACTTCCATATTTTAAGCGAAAAAGGTACTTTTGGCACTTTTTGTCGCGTCACACGCGACATTCTAACTTACACTAGTTTCTTTCATCCCGACACTGTCTCACCATAGTAATATTTCCAAAATATCACTACATATGCTCGATTTTAAGTCCAAGTCACTATTCACGAGTCGGAGCAATTTTTAACGCTAAATTTTGGCCAAAATCACACACCGGCAAACAATTCGTATAAAATTCTCTAAATTGAGAAATAATAATTTTAAACATTTATGCACTCATTTTTCAATGTTCAAACACGATATAAATAATATTATGCATTTTTAGAATAAAGTTCAAATTTTTGAGACCCTCACATTCTTCCCCCCTTAAGAGAATTTTGTCCTCAAAATTCCTTACCTTTCTAGGTAAATAACTCTGGATGACTCTTCTTCATCTCTTCCTCCAATTCCCACGTTGCTTCCTCAATAGCATGATTCTTCCAAAGAATTTTGACCAATGGGATCTTCTTGCTCCTCAAGTCTTTCACATCTCTGTCGAGGATTTTTACAAGATGCTCTTCGTAGGATAAGGACTCATCCACTTCAATCTCTCCTAAGGGTAATACATGACTCGGGTCTTGATGATACTTCTTGAGCATGGACACATGGAAGACATTATGAATCTTTGACATGCCCGAGGGTAAATCTAACTGATATGCCACTTTGCCTACTCGCTTGAGAATCTCAAATGTTCCCACATATCGTGGTTTCAACTTTTTCCCTTTCTTGGATACTACTCCTCCTTTTATGGGCTTAACTCTGAGAAATACTTTGTCTCCCACTTCAAACTCCAAATCTTTTCTTCGGTGATCGGCATAGCTCTTTTGTCGACTTTGAACCGTTTGAAGTCTTTCTCGAACCAGCTTCACTTTCTCAAAAGCCTCCTCAACCCAAGGAATAGTAGTTGGATCTAAAATTTTCTTCTCTCCTACTTCGACCCAGTGAATAGGTGATCTACATCTTCTGCATAAAGTGCTTTATAGGGAGCCATCTGAATTGAAGCATGGTAACTATTGTTGTAGGCAAATTCAACTAGAGGCATGTGCTGACTCGAACTTCCCCCAAAATCCAATATACATGACCTCAACATGTCTTCCAAAGTTTGAATTGTCCTTTCGGATTGTCCATCCGTTTGGGGATGATAAGCGGTACTCAAATTAACCTTAGTCCCCAAATTTTCTTGTAACTTTTGCCAAAACCGAGAGACAAATCTCGGGTCTCTATCAGAGACGATGCTCAAGGGTACCCCATGTAATCTAACAATTTCGTCCAAGTACAGCCGAGCTAATTTCTCCAAAGGACAATTCATACTTACCGGTAGAAAATGAGCAGTCTTAGTAAGTCGATCCACTATCACCCAAACTGCATCATCTCCTTTTTGACTCCTAGGCAACCCAGTCACAAAATCCATAGTGATATGATCCCATTTCCATTCAGGTATCTCTAAGGGTTGCAAAGTCCTAGGTTTTGGTGCTCGACCTTAACTTGTGAGAGACAAGTCTGAACAAATCTTGCCACATCCCTTTTCAAACCATCCCACCAATACATCCTTTTCAAGTCTTGGTACATCTTATTGTTTCCAGGATGAATTGTGTACTTTGTTCGATGTGCTTCCTCTAAAATTTCTTTCTTCAGCTCTTCGTTGTCTGGAACAACAACACGATCTCGAAACCTCAAGATCCCCTCAGGCCCTAACTTAAAGTCTAGGGTTTCTCCTTTATTCACTTTTCCAATCCATTTCTGCACCATGGAATCTCCTTTTTGTGCCTCTTTAATCCGTTCTAGAATGGAAGATTTCAACACTATATTCCCAAATATGACCTTCTGTTTTTCCAAATGAGGGTTCCATTCACCTACCTTTCTAACATTTCCCACTCCCGAACCATCAAGCCCCGCTACTTGAACCTTTCGACTCAGGGCATCTGCTACCTTGTTGGCCTTTCCAGGGTGATAACTTATGGTGCAATCATAGTCTTCAAGAAATTCTACCCATCGCCTCTGTCTTAAATTTAACTCCTTTTGAGAAAATAAATACTTAAGACTCTTGTGGTCTGTGAAAACCTCAAATGTCACCCCATACAAATAATGTCTCCACTTTTTCAATGTAAAGATAACTGCGGCCAACTCTAAATCATGTGTTGGATAGTTTTGCTCATGGAGTTTTAACTTTCTAGAGGCATAAGCAATAACTTTTACATTTTGCATCAGGACACACCCTAATCCTTCTTTTGAGGCATCTGAATAAACTACAAACCCATCTTTTCCATTTGGCAAAGTCAACACAGGGGCTGTTGTCAAACGCTTCTTTAACTCTTGAAAACTAGCCTCACACTTTGGATTCCAAGCAAACTTAACATGCTTTTTGGTCAGATCTGTCAATGGCCCCGCAATCTTCGAGAAATCCTGAATGAATCGACGGTAATACCCCGTTAAGCCCAAGAAACTTCTAACCTCGGTAGGGTTTCTAGGTTGCTTCCATTGAGTCACTGTCTCCACTTTTGAGGGATCCACAGCAATTCCATCCTTAGAAATTTTATGCCTTAAAAAGGACACTTCCTCTAACCAAAACTCACACTTGTTGAACTTAGCATACAATTGATGTTCTTTTAAGGTTTGGAGCACTATCTTCAAGTGTTGAGCATGATCCTCTCGAGTCTTTGAGTATACCAAAGTGTCGTCTACGAATACAACCACAAATTGATCCAAATAGGGTTTAAAAACCCGTTGCATCAAATCCATAAAGGCTGCTGGAGCATTGGTCAACCCAAAGGGTATTACCACAAACTCAAAATGTCCGTACCTCAAGTTAAAAGCAGTCCTCGGTACGTCTTCCTCTCTAATCCTTAATTGGTAGTACCCTTGCCTAAGGTCCAATTTAGAAAAAACCACTGATCCTTGTAATTGATCAAATAGTTCATCAATGAGCGGCAAAGGATACTTATTCTTTATTGTCACATCATTGAGCCCTCGGTAGTCAATGCACAACCTCAAACTTCCATCCTTTTTCTTAACAAAGAGCACAGGCGCTCCCCAAGGTGAGTCATTTTCCCTAATAAAACCTCACTCCAATAGATCCTGTAATTGGACCTTCAATTCCTTAAGTTCAGCTGGGGCCATTCGGTATGGAGTCTTAGAAATTGGAGCTGTTCCTGGTACCAAATCAATCTTAAATTCTATCATCCACTCAGGGGGAAGATTCTTCAACTCTTCAGGAAAAACATTAGGAAAATCCTTTACAATAGGCACCTCTTCTAACTTCATCTTATCACTAGAAGGATTTATCAAAAAGGCTAAGTACCCTTGAGCCCCTTTACTTAACAATTTTCTCGCTTTGATCCCCGAAATAAGGGCAGATGACGCTAATCTCCCTTTTACGTGCAACCTCAAAGTAGCCTCTCCAGGAATAGAGAACTCTACAGTCTTTGCCCTACAATTCAACTTAGCATGATAACGGGCTAGAGAATCCATCCCTATGATAACATCATACCCTTTTATGTCTAAACTAATCAAGTCCACCACCAGCTTTCTTTCTCCTATCCAAACATCACAATTCTTGTATACCCAACTAGTAATTAAACTTTGTTCCCCCGTGGGTGTCTTAACCTCCAAATCATAAGGTAATCTAGTAGGCTTTACGTCTACTCCATTTAAAAAGGAAGGATTCACAAAAGAATGTGATGCACCAGGATCAATCAAAATCTTAGCTAAACGATGAAAGACAGGGATGGTACCTTCAACCACTTTAGTAGGGTCAGGAACTTGCTGTTGGTCAATGGCGTAGACCCTAGCTGGTACTCTTGGCCAATTTCCTGCTGTAGTAGCTTGACTGGAAGTGGGTTTGCTTGCTGGCTGGGTCATTCCTCCTCCTTAGGCCATTGGACATGCAGATAACTGATGTTCCGTACTTCCACACTTAAGACATGCTCCACTCTTCCTCCAACATTCATTCTCTATGTGGTTTGGCTTCCCACAAGCCACAAGACACGTAGGGGTAGACTTGACTTCCTTGGGAACCTCCCCTTGATAGTCCCCTTCCTCTCACATTCCCTCTAGACATTCCTCCTCTAGAGTAGGTCCCCCTTGAATTTGATCCCCTTGACGGTCCAGAGGGGGTTGACCTACCCATTCCTCTTCCAAACTTAGGAGTTGGGACATTCATGTCCATTGGGCCACGACTACCACTAGATGCATTCCTTTTCCTTGCATTAAAACTTCTCACTTGCACCTTGGCCCCTTCAATCCTCTGAGCCCTTTCCACAGCTTCACTAAACTATTGACTTGAGCAGCTGCTAAGATCTCTTGCAGTTCCACGTTCAATCCTTGAACAAATCTTCTTACTCTCTATTGGTGGCCACCAACTGGGGCAAATCTTGGCTTTAGTAAATTGTGCCTCATATTCCCACCACACTGCAATCCTTGTTTACCTAATGAAGTCGTCCCTCCTTTTCTCTTGCACCTATTGGAGGAAGAAACTTGCATTAAACTCGAGTGAAGTTCACCCAAGTCCTAGGGGTGTTCTCTCTCTCCACTTGGTTCTTATCATGGCCCACCAAGATGGGCTTCCCCTCAAATTGAAATGTGGCAAAGGTTATTTGCCTTTCCTCAGTGTAATCCAAAGCGGTAAAAATATCTGAAATCCTCTCTAACCAACCTCAAAGAACTTCGAGGTTAGGTTCACCATAGAATTTAGGGGGATTGAACCTTTGAAATCTCTCAAGTGCCCTATCCTCACCAATTCCAAAGTTACAGGTGTTGTTCAGTCTAGGGTCTTGTCCAGCCATACACGATCTAAAATCTCATACTGTTCATGGTCATGGCGTAGCCATTTACTCTACAAAGTTAACCTCGGCCCCTTGATTCTGATCGACAGTAGATTTATAATCGCCCCCAATATTTTGAAAGAGCCTAGTTCCACGCCCCCTACCTCGGCCTCCTACCCTCCATAACTCTAAAGGGCCATCAAATTATCAGAACATGGAGAAAGTAAAAAGCACAATTAGAACAATTACTTTAGAAGGTAAGCAAAACACTTTCATAATCACATTTCATTACAATAAAGTGCCAAGACTACATCAATTAAGCATGCTTTTGTCAAAAGATACACATTGGTATATCAAGTTCACAAGTACACTTAAACAAAATATGGTACTTGATAAGTTAGCAAGCATGCACTTTACAAAGTTGAACCCACTCACCGGTTTACTCCCACAAAAGTCTATGTCAAATCCTAGTCCTAAACTAGGCTAATCCATCAAGTCTCAGGTAAGAAGTCTCAGAGAACCATCCTCCCGACGGTCGGGACAGTGCCGAGGATCTCCTCGCCCATAGCATCTCCAGCGACTCCACCTGAGGCTCTCCTCCCAAATCAACATCGGTGGTGGTTAACCTAGTCCTCCTCAACTTCCGTTAGCCTCGACACTCCTCCAATCGTGGCCTACACCTGCCCACAATGTCCCCTCTCTCAGCCCTCACAATCCCAGCTGCTCGCCATTGGCTGCGAACCTCAGCTCTCCAGCTTTCCAATCCTAGCTAATGAAGCACGAGCCACGGTAGCAAGCTCCTCAATCTCCCTGACGCTTCTCGACCGATCCTAGTCAGCCTCTTCCTCTCTCGGTAGACTGCCAGGACCACATGATCAGGATAAGCATGGGTCTTCCAACATCCACATGGGCCACGGGTAGTGCGAATCCTGGGTTGTAAGCCGCGGCAATGCTAGAACTCAATCAGTGGGGCAGGTCAGCCATGTCGAGGTCCATCACCACCTCCAAACTCCATGACATACAAGGAAAGCTCTATTAGTACTTGTTCTAACTTATAGGGTCAACAATACTTATTCATAAACAAATAACGCTTCACTTCACTTTTATTCCTAACCTACTAAACCCTTAACAATTCACTAACTCTCACTATGCCCACTATTCAAACCTAGGCTCACGATACCACCGTCAGACGACCACCTTTCCCTATGGACCAAAGAGGTCGGCGGACCCCCGCCTTCTCGCCGGGACTCACTCACTCACCTCATTCAATATAACTTATCAAACTAAAACCCTGGTTACAATACAGAAGGGTACAATGTCTTGTGATTACATAACATCCAGATTACAATCTCATAGTACCTAGATCATCCATCCTTACAATCAAGTTCCATTATACAAAAGTCCACAACATACATGATTCAAGATTCTCCAAAATAAATAACAAAACACAAGTAAAACCCAAATCTTAAGGGTTGGCACCACCACTCGGTTGCTCATTTCCTGCTAAGGAAAACAAATGGAAAGGGTGAGCTAAAAGCCCGTGAGTTCCCAGAAGCATGCAAGTCACTTAACACATAAACAATTTCACTTCACAAGTACACTTGGAATTTAAAAGATAGAAAAGCAATTAACAATACAATGTTGGATACTGGGTTCCCTTAGGGGCAAGTTCCATGAAACTTGTCCATGAACCACTTAAACTTGTCCACTAAGGGGAGTTGACACTCAACCGCCACTATTACCATGTAGAACTCCTCTTACTCCTGACTCCATCAAAACCCTCACCGGGCTCGCACTCCAAGCACTTATCACTTCACTTTGATAGTGTACATTGCAATGTCACTTTTCGAGACAAGTCTCGAGTACACTTCACTTCACTTTAAAACACTTCACTTTATTTGAGTACTCTCCATTAGGGACAAGTCCATACGCCAAGTCCAGAGTACATTTTTCATTTCACTTCACTTGTAAATATATCACTGGTTTGATGCTCCTTTTGGAGACAGGTTCAAGAACCAAGTCTCGAGCATATAGCACCGTCTGAGTCTGGGCTTTGTGACATTTTGTTAACCCTATGGTTCAGCTCTTTTCTTCTCGACATGGGCCTAGCCCCGCTCGAGTCAAGAGTTCGCCGATAGGTCTCGTGGAATCACCGACCTTTCTCAAACACATACATTCACTATATAATAATCGTGAAAGCACTTTTACAATCACTCACTTCAATACACTTTCATAATCACTTTTACTCAAATGGAGTAGGTGCGATAAAGTACACACCATCCCCATCAGAGGGTTCAAAACTCATTTTCACATAACATTCACTTCATTGCATTCATATACCATCACTTGCACGTAAACATGAAACAAGTATGGAAACTCACCGAAGTAGGGTTCAGCTTCCACGTAAGGGTCAAAGTCACTGCCTTGCACACTCCCTAAAATAATTTAAAACAATCCATGAGATTCTCTTCATTTTTCAGTCACTAACACAATTCACTTTCTCTTTTTAGTTTCAAACAACATTTTTCCAGAATTCTCTCGAGAAAAGCTCATTTCACATGGTACAATGTTCCAAATAGATCCCTCTTTGAAAAGTCACTTTTTTATTTCAAAAGAGCATCCCACCGATATACTCATTGGCACTACAAGCACGTTCTTTTTCATAAAACATTTAAGTGAGGTCTCACACCTCAAAATCACTTTTTACCCTTTAAATTTCAAACATTCCCTCACACACACGTACACACACAATTTGAACAGTATACATGTTTTTCTTAAAAGAAACTCTTCAAGAACATTCACAACACTTCAAAATCAAACATTAAAATCAGTAAGCGTGGGTTTGGCCATAACATATATTTTCCTTCAATTTTTCAACAACTAAAAACCCTAATTTCTAACCATATCAATACAAGTTCACAAATAACAGTCAAATCCGAATCAGGTCCTCAAGTCCGCTACTTAGAGGCCACCTCAAGTCCGCTACCTAGGTTGGGATTTCAAAAGCCCAACTTCATCTTTTCCAGATGAGATCATTCTTTATCAATATTAACCACAGATCTACATTTTTTAACACTAATAATGTTAGATTTACAAGTTTCAAAGCTTATACCTCCGGATCTATCAAGATCCAACAAGATCCGAAGATCTAACGAGATCTCGAAGCTCTTCTTCAAAAGGTTGCTTCCAAGCTTGATGGCTTCCAAGAACTGATCCTAACCTGATCTTCGAAGTGCTGACGAATTTCCAACCCCAAGCTCGATCTCAAGCTTAAAATCACCACCCAACTTTTTTCTTTTCTCTTTTTCCTTCAAAATTTTCGACCACACTCTCTCCTCTCTCCTTGTTCTGGCTGCCATGGAAGGAAAGAAATCAAGTCCACAACCCATCAATCAAGTTTCATGTTCAAGTTGCTTGGAGAAGAAAGAAAATGGAATATCAAACCTCAAACTTACTCTTCTCCTCCAAGAAATGGACCAGCCTCACTCCTTCTCTCTCTTGCTGCACCTGAAGAAGATGATGGTGGTTGAGAGTTTTGAAGCTCAAGAAGAATGGATGAAAACCTATGGAGAAACAAGCTCAATCTCTCTTTCTCTCCCCTTCTCTCGGCAGTCTCTCTCTAGCTCCCCAAGGTTTCAGCTGAAAATGAAGTATAAAGGTGCAAGAAGTCAAGGCTTTTATGGCCCAAAAGTGTACTTTCATATTTTAAGTTTAAAAGGTACTTTTTTTGTCATCACACAGCTAACTACACTGGTTTCTTTCATCCCAACACTGTCTCACCATAATAATATTTCCAAAATATCACTACATATGCTCGATTTCAAGTCCAAGTCACTATTTACGCGTCAGAGCAATTTTTAACTCTAAATTTTGGCCAAAACCACACACCGGCAAACAATTCGTATAAAATTCTCTAAATTGAGAAATAATCATTTTAAACATATATGCGCTCATTTTTGAATGTTCAAACACAATATAAATAATTTTATGTATTTTTAGAATAAAGTTCAAATTTTTGAGGCCCTCACAAAGATGCCTTTGATTCGGTGTCTCACCTCCCTCACAATGCTCCGAAGGCAACTTTTAGTTGCGTGAAGTTGTTCATGCATAGCATTGGTCCTTTCTTGTTCCCCTATGATATTAGGCTCAAGCTCAATCCTATCAGAGCTATTCTCATTATAACATTCATTCTTTACATTTGGATTGAGTCCCAACATTAGCGCTAACCTTCATTTTTCATCTACCACCACAAACACGACTCGATCAAGATAGGAATAAAGTCTCCAACAGTCGTACCATCGAATCCAACACCCTAGGGCCTACCAATGAACAGGCTGCCCTGGTCCCTCCCGGAGAAGCTAATAACTCTAGGTGGCCTTTGATGTTCTTATTTCCTTTACTTTTCATATCCTACATATACAACAATACTAGGGCAACATTCAAATCTTATCCAAGTTCATAGATTCAACACCTTACTTTGTCAAGATTAAACTTTCATAATTAGAAAACTCTCAATTTCCCTAGTCATTCCAAACTTAGGCTCGATACCACCGTGATCGACCCCACCTCACCTTAAGGTGAACTAAATGGTTCTCATGGGATTGCGCCTAACTCTCGCCAGACTCACTATAATAACCCTAATATAGAATAATTTATTCTCGTGAAATGATTTTCAACTTACACTTATATACCATTTCTCAACAAGGTAAAAGTCTACCACCATCTATAACTTAAATTTATAATATATATATATATATATACAAATCATCCGAAGCTTTAGTATTGCAAAATGGATCAGGAATCTACCAAGATTATAATCCGAACTTCATGCTGCTAGTCCCACCTGCGCCCGACCTTCAAGCCCATAAGGAAAATAACTACAAACGTCGAAATGCTTAGTGAGGGTTCCCAAATAGTAAATGCATAGTTCACATTTCATGGCAAACAAAATACATTCAAGGCATGGCAATCACATTCAAATTAAACACATTCAATCAATGACAATCATTGAACGGATAACGGGTTCTTTATGCTGCACACCGGCACCGCATACTCTACCATTCTCCTCCTTATATCCTCCAAAACAATACACAATTCCCTACAATATTAATCCCGAATTCTTCATATACCTGGACATACTGGTATTTATTTCAATCATTATCCTTGTTATCAATCTTCCCTACAAGTCCATCACTTCGACTGACCAGCAACAAAGATGCACAATCACTTAACAATCGATCATCCGCTCAATTCGATTAGGTGAAGTATAAAGTACATACCCTTTGTAAGCATTTCACATATTATTTGAGCATTCACAAGCATAATCATGCAATGAAATCATAGAACATATAGGAAAGACTCACAATGAAAAATTAATCATCCATCGGTTCTTAGATCAAGCCGTCGGTTGCTTTCGATTCCTGAGACAATATCATAGCTCCAATCACTCAAGTACTCCAGATATATTTAATTTATAACTATTAATGGTGTTTCTACACATTTAAGCAAATTAAAGTTATTTAGGTCAACATCGAAGTAGTGCTACATTTATCCGGATGGCCGCACATTAACGTTTATTAGGAAAATCACCAGTCTTATAGTCACCAGAAAACATGAATCTTGTGCCTTGGAAACTAGACTCAAGGCACTAAAACTTCTAGAAGAATTCCAAGATTCCAACACTAAACCGATGAATCGGAAGTTCTGCAACATTTCAAGAATCCGCGGTTCTTATTTTCAATCAACTTATACAGGTTACTGGGATTTATAGGAAATGAATCAAGCCTTGTATTTTGTACCATTGAAAAGATCTATAGGTCTAGTTCCAAACGCAATGCGGCATCCAATTACGACTTTCCTACGGACGCTTCTAGCCAATTTCAGCAAATGCCGAGGTGCCGCTATTTGAGAAGCGTAAACAGTTTTGTGTTCATGGTTTAATTCAATAACTTCACGGGATAATTCACCTAGAATCACCATGTTACTCTCAGAGATTCATTTATAAACATTTATAAGAAAGCATGCTGGTTACATAACACTTAACAACAATACTTCTCCAAGTTTCCTACACAAAGTTTCACAAGATTTTTCCTTACCGCGTGGCTGCATTCAATTTTACAACTTAGGTTTCTGGCTTAGAGAGACAAAATTCACATACAATGCTAGGTTATGATATTAAAGTATTTTGGCCAAATCTATGATTCTTATTGTCAAGTTTCATTGAAACCTATCATCAATCAACCGGTCGCAATAAGGGTTCATTTCAACACATCAATAGATTTTCTATCCAAAATCCATTCTTTTCTTATTCAACTTAACATGTGATCCCATAACTGAAAGGTACTAAGTTTAGGAAGGGTTTTGTGAGTTACCCCAAGTATTTTCAAGAGCTGAAGTGTAAGAAAGGGAAGAATCAAGCTTCCTCCAACGTGTCTCTTGCAATTATTGTTCTTCGCCTTCTTGTGGTTGAGTGAAACACAAGAATCCTTGCTAAGCCTTCAAATTTCTCTCAACCCTCTCTTTCTTGAACTAAAATTGGAAGAAATATAGAACTCTTGAGTTTCTCTCTCTCTCTACCGAGCTAGCTGGCAGAACCAAAATGAACAAGAAACTAAAGTTTTGGCTGGTTTTAAGAAGCTAAGAGGACAGCATCGGTTTTGCCTATTTGTCGGTATTTGAGTCTTTTCCTAGTTTCTTATCCATGAGTCACCAAGAAGGACAGGTGGCATTCTCTAGTTAATTTACAAGAATTGTTTATTATAATTGTGGCATGAAAGTTTAAGGTTATTACACTAATATCCTACCAATTTTCGTTTACCAAATATTAAGTCCTTGAATTTAACCCTATGAAGATTTTATAATCACCCTTTTACACCTAAATCTTTGGACAAGGCACATTAAATATGTGTTTTAAATTGGAATGAGATAATTACACACAACCAACTCTTTAAATGCATGCACAAAAGTAAGGTGAATACTCGGGCTCTCACACTCTCTGCCTCTTAAAAGAATTTTGTTCTCGAAATTCTTATCTTTATTTATGAAGAGCTCTGGGTATTTTATGTGTTTTAAATTGGAATGAGATAATTACACGCAGCCAACTCTCTAAATGCATGCACAAAAGTAAGGTGAATACTCTGGCTCTCACACTCTCTGCCTCTTAAAAGAATTTTGTTCTCGAAATTCTTATTTTTGTTTATGAAGAGCTCGGTATTTTCCAACATGACTTCTTTTAACTCCCAAACTGCTTCCTCTAATCTATGATGCTTCCATAAAACTTTAATTAGAAGAATCTATTTGTTTCTTAATTAAATGGGTTGCTTCCTCTCACATGTTCGGTGCACAATACCATTATTTTCACAAAAAAATTGAGAATTTGGTAGAAAAATATTTATCAATGTATCGCTTCTCAATATTTTGATCTTTCTATTTGATTTATATTCAACCAGAGACTTATGTGTCTTAAACATATAAAAAACTTCATTTTTCATCAAATACACATGCACATATCTGAAGCAATTATCAATGAAACCGATGAAGCATCCATTACCACCTCTTGTTGAAATTCCATTGAACTCACAAACATCGGTGCAGTGATCAAGCAATTGTGAGTTTTTCAACTTTAGAAAAGGCAAGCTTGTTATTTTGGTTTGAACACATGTTCCACATTTCTTATTCATACTTGTCACTAAATGAAATTAGACCATTTTCATAAATATATTGTGGCACTTTGTGAGTAACATGTTCTAATCTACCATGCCACAAGAATAAGAAGAGTAAACAAAGTAAAGTAGAAACATCATCAAGTTTATTGATACTCAATTTAAACATGCTATTGCAAGAGTAGCATTTCCCAACAAATACACCATTCTTGGATAATATCTTTTTAAGCTTCTATTATAGCTCTCACCCTTTTCTTCTTAAGAATATCAGCAGAGATAAGATTTTTTTTACAATATTTGGAATATGAAGTGCACATTGAAAGGACTAATTTCTTATCAGTGAATTGGTTATTCACATATCCTTTGCCGCCACCATGCACTTTGGCCACACTTTTGCTATTACCACTTCATGTTCTTTAAGAATTTCATAATTTTGAATTGAGTCTTGTCATTGCACACATGAATAGCTGCACCACCAATCATTGAAAGAATTAGGTGTGGTCACGTTCACTTCAGTCCAACATACCAAGTGACATCATAGCAACAATTTTTAAACTTTTATCAACAAGATTTGCAATTGAAACACCACTAGTTTTTGTTTCTTGTTATACTTATGCATTCAGATTTGTAATGGCCCTTTTGCCACAATTATAATAATTTCTATTCTTCTTTTATTATCCATAGAATTAGTATTTTCAAACTTCTTCCTTTTGAGATTGGAAGATTTCCTTTCATTCACAACATTCACTTTAGACTCACCCTCCATTTTCACTTTAGATTCACTATCCACTTCTTTCTTTGAAGATTTTTTTGCATCTTCTTCAATCCTTAGATGTTTCAAAACACCATTTAAAGTCAAAATTTCAGAAGTATGGGGTAATTTCTTTTGGTAATCATTCCAACTAGAGGCAACTTGGCAATAGTTGCCCCACTTGAAATGCTTCTGAAATTTCAACACTTAAGTCTTTGAGTTTTAAATAATCACTTAAAATTGTGAATTTGATTAAGTGGAGAAACTGTCCATAAACCTAAATTCAAAGTATTTTTTGATGAGAAACTTATCTAAGCCTTGCTTTTGGTTGACATGTTGACATTCAAGAGCAGTCCAAATCTCCTTTGGTGATTTGACGGTTGTGAATAAATCATACTGCTATCCAGACAAAGTATTAAGTATGTGATCTCAGCACACTACTTCATCTTCTTCATGCTCTCCCTTTGTTTCTTCAAAATATCTGAATAATCATCTTTTGGTGAAGGAATTTCTAGAAGATCTAGGTTCAACACATATGCCACCTTCAAAGCTGTCAAGAAGAAGAGGATCTTGTCCTTCCACCTATTGAAATTGGTTCCGATTCCATCCAAGCGGTTTAACTTGACAAAATCTTGGTTCATCATCTTGATAACAAATTCTTGAGTAGACTCTATACCAACCTTAAAATAACACCTTAAGATTGTTGAATACTTAGGGTTACAAGAGCATGGAACCTACTACAAAACTATTATAAGAGTAATATCAAGAACTTTACTAAACTAATAATGGGGAATTTAAGATAGTTCCCAAGGGTGTTATTTGCCTCCAATATATTGCTAATCAGGTTGAGATAGCAAATTACCTCTAGAATACAATGGAAACAAGAAACTAGTCTATATCAAGTTTAAACTTAGTTTTCACAACAAAGGGATGCAAGAAGTTGGTTGGCAAAAGTTACTACAAGAGAGGTTAGGTTACCTCTATTTATAGGTAATACAAATCAAAGGTACATAACTCTAATTAATATTCATACATGAATTTAGTACTTCAAATACATGAATTGAATAGTTCCATAAATGAACTAATGAACTACAAGAAGATACATCAACTTACCAATGAACCTTACGGAAATTTATGTATTAATCTTCTAGACATGAAATTGAAAATTCGTGCCACAAGTCATGATGTCTATCAATTTTCATACTACAAACTAACTTTCCAACATGACCATATTATACAATAAAAGAAATTGTATGAAATGCTTAGACTATTTCCCAAATTTGCAATCAAACTTTTTTCTTTCATGCTTGTCCATACTAGTTAGATAGAGAGAAAGTGGTGGAAAAGTGATCGAAGGCGATGTTCCGAAGTTTTTGATTAAACTATAGCAATAAATTTGCAATTAAGCTTCCTTAGAACCCATAATAGCCAAGGGAATAAGATGGAAATCGAAAAGGTTATCTTTTGAGTTACCACCAATACATATATAGTTCTTGTCCCAAAACCAATGAAAATAAGAAAAAATAGAGAAAGGAGTAAGGTTTACATTTGGCTCTTCAAATTTTTCCACTAAAGAAGGCTAGTTTTAGATCTGGCAACAGAATGACTTAGAGGAAGGGATCATCACAACATGTCTAAAACATAGTCAAAACTATTCTATACATACATACATACATAATATATATATATGTGTATACACACACACATATATATATTATGTATGTATGTATGTATATTAAGTTGACACAATGAACTAGTATAAAATGATACATATGCAAATTCATGCAATGCATGTAATTTTGCATATTATTTAATAGGCTTTATCACCAATGATGAAAAATGTGGAACCAATTGAGTTTTACATGGAAATTGTTCGTGTCCTCTTTTGGACATCCACTTGCTACTTGGTAGTGATTTACTAGTATGTGTGTTTAGGTATAAATGAATCTCACAAATTAAGTCAAAAACTTTGGTGTTTAGCCTGTTTGATTATTTTAATGAGTTTGAAATTTTGTTCAAATTTAGTTTGTTTATTTGCTAAACTGAATTTGAACTAGAGATTTTATTTAATTAAACTTGAGTCGAAGCTCAAATAGTTTGAAATTTTTTGCATATAAAATTCAATTTTATACTAATCGAGCCAAGTTTGAGTTGAGTTTGAAAGTTTATCAAAGATAAAACGTTATTCAAGTTTGACTTGACTAGTTAATTAATGAATGGAACTATTACTAAATTAAACCCAATTCTGCTCGAGTATTTTGATTCATCTTTCACCTTGTGTGGTTTTGAAGCCATAGGTTTGTATATGATTAATATGGACTTTGTTGCCAATTCCAACACTAGATTTCTCTTACTTTAAGTAGCCATTGATATCAAGATATGAAAAGATCTAAAACATTACTAGGGGAATTAGAAATGTTGGATAGGAAGAGTTTGAGAAGATCCCTCAATCAATATTCCTATTGATTAATTTAAACCTGAAAAATATGATTCATTTTCCTTAATGCTTTCCAAACATTTATTACGAAGCTAACAAACTCAAGATAATGCCTCTAACAGAAGCATAGATTGACGTAAGCGTTGACTTTGTTTTTGAACAAGCTTGACATAAGTTAACCGATCAAATAAATTCAAGTTTTTTTCTTTATTTTGTTAAGTTTCAAAGTCAACATAAGGTTAACCAATCAAATGAAAACTTTATTAAATAACTAATCAACACCAAATGAGTATTTAGTGCTCACATCACGCAAAGGTCATTCTTTGTCATGTTCGACTCATGCAATGGCTATTCTTTGTCATAATATAAGAAAAGGTACCTGAAATTACACAATAGAAGGAATAAAACGGGCCAAATATCCTGAATTTTTTTACTTTGGTGAATACAAGCCTTCAACATAAGCCCTGATTTGTAACGTAAAGAGACATTTTCTTCAAAAGAATACAATATATAAAGTAAAGAAGAACAAAATGCTTGATTGTTCATCATACACAATGTATACAAATCAATATTGATTTACATCTCACATCATTTATGCATACTTAGCAAAAAAATTTCAAAAAATTCAAATTACAAATTTTGTAGAAAGTTATAACCCTTCCTTGATATAATCAAGTAACAAGTCATATAATTATTCATCCAAGATCTTGTTCCTCAAATGTTTGTATGAGAAAATATTTTTAGCGATCTTTTCTTCCAAAACCTTATCATTTCCTCCTGAGGTAATCTACGCCTACGTAAATGGAATGGCGGTACAATCAAAGTTGCTTAAATGGACTCTAGGAGTAGGTTGCCTCTTTGTTACCCTAATCTTCATTTCTTTTGCGATATTCCTTTTGAATGGAAGTCGATTGAGTTTGGTAATAGTATTAACCTCATCGCTTCTCATTCTTGAGTGGTTCTACTATGGACAAGTCTTTTAACCCTAAATAATGTAGGGATTCAGCAATTTGCAAGGCTATAACGCCTTCTTGATCCGGCTTCAATGTCAACTTTTCTTAACCAGTATTCAACAACTTCAACATGGCCTAATTCCACTACATAGTGCAACGGTAATAGCCATCTTCATTCCCTTGTATTGATGTCAATCCCATGATCAAGAATCATACGATAGCATCCACTTTTCCTTTAGTGTTGCTCGATGTAGTGCTGTCCAGCCATGCTGGTCACAGCCATAATCATCGCTCCATTTTCGAAAGAGCTCATGGATAGTTCTAACTTCTCTTTCCATGTGCTAGTGTACACACATTAAAATCGTGATCCAGATTTTGACAATTACAAAACAATTGAAGAAATCAATTTAATGTTTTCCATTAAGAATATTGGCAACTCAAGTTATTACTACAAATGGTGCAATTGAAGAACCAATCAAAAAAAAGGAGTAAAGGACATTAAACTTCACGACGCATAAAGCATATATCGGATGTTCGATAAAGTCGATAACACTTCATCGGACACTCAACTTGAAGCAGGACGTCCAATAGACAGGGGGAGTATCGAACACTCGTATCGGATGCGTATTAGCATCACCGACATCCTCAATTAATTCAATATTTCTCAGCTCTCACCAGTTAGATCGAGATACATCGGATAATAAAAAAATGCATCGCACCATTCGATAAAGATCGAAACAACCTTTCGACAGTAATCGGATACCATTGTATCGGACGTCCAATATCTCCAATGGCTAGTTGACTTTTTAGCTGCCTCTATCCGCTGGACAATCATTATCAAAGCACTTTTTGTCTCCTTTTAAATGGAGTCTTGTCTGAACTTCAAAGTAACTCTTGTACACTTAGAATACGTTCTTAAGAGTGCTTTAGTAAGAAAATACTCTTGAATAAGATTTGTAGTTCTTGAAGTGTGAACTAGTGAGCAAGCTTTCTAATTGTGAGTGAATTCTTCAAATAGTGTAGTTTTGAGAGGGTTATCCTGAGTGATTGTAAAACTTCCTAACTTGACCGAATGCTACTTGGGGCAAAGGGAGAAAGTGAGCCTCTATTATACACAAGATTGGTTGAATTTCATCAAATTGAAGTTGTTTGTGTTGAGAATTGTTCTTCAAGCTTGAGAGAAGTTTGGAAAATTAGTTTGATTACTCTCATTCTTATTTACAGCTTACTTACCGATTCCTCTATTGCTATATCTTCTATCTTTCTTGAATTCTATTGTTCCTTCCTTGATAATTTGATTGTGTAAAGAGGTTACATTTCTTATTGTGAAGTGGCATCATAATTTGATTAATTTTAATCAACCTAATTCACCTCTTAGGTTGTTTTGGGTCTTTACAATTGGTATCAAAGCTTGGTCTCTAAGATCAAGTTTAACCTGAAAAATGACAAACCAACAATGCTATTTTTGTAGAAGGACAATCGGTAACTAGACCACTATTCCAATGGATCAAACTATGTTAGTTGGAAGGAACGCATGATTATTTTTCTTACAATCTATTAATATTGATTTGTGATTTATTGTTAATGAAGGTCCATACACTACCACCATTGAGATCCCATTACTCATGTTTCTAGATTAAAAACAAGAAAATGAATTGACTGTAAGGATAGGCAAATCTTACTTCAAATGTTAAAGCCATGAATGTCTTATATAGTGTTTAGACACAAATGAATCCATTAGAGTTAAAGGATGTAAATCAGCTAAGAAAATTTGGGATAAGTTGAGAAAATTCATGAAGATAGTGAAGATGTAAGAGAACAAAAGAAATCTATCTTGTCACCAAATATGAATCATTCAAAATGGAACCTCATGAAAATGTAGATAAAATTTATTGTAGATTTAATGATCTCATCAAAGATTTAGAAGTGTTAGACAAGGAATATACACTAGGTGAGAAAAACAGAAAAATCTTGAATGTTTTACCAAATAATAGAAAGTAAAGTGACCTGCCTGAAGAGGCAAAGAACTTAAACTCAATGTCCATTGATTCTCATAACCTCTGTAACATCTTATGAGTTAAAGCTCAAGAGCAAAGTGTGGGATGAAGAAGATGCAAGACCAAAGAGAAGCATTGTTCTAAAACATCCCAAGATTGATGACTACCTCATTGGATGATGAAGATATGGATGGTGATGATAGTGATTTTGCCCTCATCACTAAAAGCATTCTCTGAAAAGGGATTCTCAATTCAAAAAGGGAGAGAGCACAATGT